>BGNK01000029.1:368990-464057 GCA_003297005.1 Symbiodinium sp. clade A Y106 | reverse complement strand
CCGCCACCACCACCAAGGCCTTCTCAATTCAGGCCCTCAGAGCCTAAGCTTCGCCCGACCCCGAAGATTCGCCCGGCAACTCCAAAGGTCCCAGAAGTTGCAGTTCGTCCGGCAGCTCCCAAGGTCCCAGAAGTTGCGGTTCGTCCAGCAGCTCCAAAGGTCCCAGAAGTTGCGGTTCTTCCTCCAGCTCCTAAAGCTCGTTCTTTGCCTAAGCTGAGGCCATCAACCTGAGTGACAACATAGAGATCGCTTACGTTGAAACTGGATCTCAACGTGGCGATCCTTTGACGAAACCTCTTGCTGTGCAAAAGTGGTCCCAAGCACTTGAGTTGCTTTCGATTGCCACTTCTTTACAACCATCTTACGGTTAAGACCTTAGGATAGGGTTTGAGGTTCGAGGGTTAAGCTGAGCGCAACCCTGCAANTTCTTTACAACCATCTTACGGTTAAGACCTTAGGATAGGGTTTGAGGTTCGAGGGTTAAGCTGAGCGCAACCCTGCAAGCGGAGCTGAGCTCCTTCTTCGCTGACCGATGGTATTAGGCCGCCAAGCGCCAGACCATCCGGGCAAGGAATCAACCACAGGTTTGACCATTGCTTTCTGAGTTCAGTGCGTAGTGTTCCTGAGGATCACTGCGTCACTTGCCTTTTCGCGTTGTAAGGCTGCTTCGCGCCACGGCTCGGGTATGTGCATTAATTATCAATGGGCCTGATCAACCCACTTGATGTTGCATTAAATGTACAGATTTTGGGAATCAACAGTGGGTGAAAGCATGAGTTATCCGCTCGATTGCTTCCTGAAGTTCATTTCGCTACAAGTCAGAAGGGGGGAGTTGTGAATCTACGATGTTCCCTCATGTAAGGTAATGTCTGACTGTGTAGCCAACATGTGCCAACGTTATCTTTTGGCTCAAGAATGAAAAGAAGCGCGACTGAGTTGTGCTTCTGCGTTCAGGGTTGGGCTTCCTTTTGGGGTACCCCTTCCCTCTCTCTTCGTTCCTACCCTGACATAGTCGTATCTCTGTCTGGGGTTGGAATAACTCTCTTCCCCTAAAATTACGCAATAGCTCAGGACATGGATGTGGCTGAACAGGCAAAACTCCAAACCGGAAAGAGTTGTGAGTATTAATATGAAATTCTCAACATAAATATGTATACGTTACACTCTAAATTCAAATAAAACCGAAATTCAACAGCGTAACTACGAAAAAAACGCCATGGAGCGGTCCTGTCGGATTTCCTTCCACCGCTCCGAAGGGCCCTTGGCACATAGCGCGGGCCAAGCCGTCCGGAGTTGCTTCGAAAATCGGTGCTCGGGGGGCTGCTTCAGGGAAGAGGGGTGTAAAGGGTCCCTGAGGGTGCAGATTCTGTGGCCTCAGGTTCTTCCGTGGAATCTTGAAAGGGCCTGAGGCCACGTAGGATCCCGTGTGGTCTCAGTGAACGAAGGCCTGAACTCCGAAATCACAGCGAGGAGGAGTTGAGCCTGCAGCACGCAGTCCCTATCCCTCGTCCCGACACGGACACGGTCAGCCACGGGTTGAGGGTTTGCGGGCTTAGTGGTTTATGGATTAAGGTGTAGGATTTTAGGGTTCAGGGTTCGGGTTTATGCTGCAAGAAGCTCTCTGGGAGAGGTCGCGCACATTTCCGACCTTGCCCCAGTCTCAGCCGAGGCCCCCACCCTGAGAGCTTTCAGAGTTTGAGTTAAACTCTTGCTTGCCCTTCTTTCTGAATCAGAGTTCCTTCAAAGGTCGAAGCAAATTGCAAGCGCTTAGTGCAGTACGGATTCCACAAGGGTCCTGATCTGAAACATCACCGACCAGGGCTGTAGAAGTCTAAGACGAGAGATTCTGCCACAGGTATCCCGTTTGACGATCTGTAACTTCCCATGGCTAAGTTCCAACTGTTTCTGAGTTGGTTTCCTGCCTTCCGAGTAAGGTACCACTACCACGGTTGGCTCCGATTCCTGCTATCCACAATAGAGTGTGTGTATTTTGCCGTCCAAACCGTGCTTCTGCCACCGTCGCACGTGCATGTTGCATCTCGAGTCGTTATGGCAGATCGTTGCACGTCAAGCTATGCTACGATGCAACTGGTTGCATCCGTGCATGTGTTCTAGCGGCTCTTCCATGGCGGCATGCTTGTGGGCAAGCACAATTGTGTACAGTCAATCAAGCGTTGTTGTCTCCATAGTCCTCTTCGAACGCCAGAGCCTAGAGCACACATGTCTAGCACCGCTCAAACTGCACAAGCACATTGGAGAGGCCGCCGCAGCTCAAGTGGAGGCCGGCGAAGCGAGTCGCTGTCCAGTGGGTGACAGTCGGTGTACAACCTCAAGGGCCACTCCGGAACGTTAGTACTTTCCATAAATTTCAATAAATGCGAAGATGAACCCTAGAACTTGAGAGCCCTGGAAAGGCAAGTCCTCAACTCCAGAGACTGGCATCTGAAGATCTTTCTAACAGTCTTCTTATGGGCTGACGTTTGCGCACTGGTTGCTGGCGTGGGTTTGTCTAGTTTTTCGTTTGTGTTGCACTGCCCCGTCGTCTTCCTGTTCTTCTTCTTTTGCTTATTCTTCTGCATCTTCTGCTTCTTCTTCTCCTCTTTCTGTGCTCCATTCCCGCCCTGAGGCCCTAGGAGCCAAAGCACAAAGCCGATACCGTGGCTTCGAACCCCGGAGGTTGTTTTCCAGTTGCGAGTCTTTTGGGATCGGTTTTGGGCGTGACCGCTGTGAGGGTTCCAGACTCTGCCCAGCCGCAAGCCGTAGCTGTAGCTGTTGCAGTTTCGTTGGGAGGTTTTTGCGGGAGCTGTGCTTCCGCAACCGCTAGGCTGCATCGGACACGTCCAAAGATGACGAGGCTGAGCAGGCGTGTGCTTCGTAGATCCTGCAGGCCGATGGTTCAAGGCTGCTTGCAGAAGCGGGATGAAAGTTTGGTAGTAACTGTATGATGATTTACTGGTATTGTGTTCTTCGGCACCGCTGAGTGTGCCGTAGTGTGCCTTTTTCAAAAGCGTTGGCGGTCTTCGAACCCTGCGTGCACTATGCCTAAGACTTAAGACTGATCACTAAGCGATGTTTGCAGCATTTTGTGTAACTGTGTATGCAGAGTAAGAGCCCGCTGCGAGGGCATCAACCTGCGAATTGTTTATCATTGCCGTTATCAGTTATGACCCTTGTCACTGGCTTTTGTCATCCTGGATCCTGAACATGGCTCGTAATGTCCTTGCGGCCCAGATTGCCTGGGTTGGGGCAACTTCTCTATGCGCTTTGCTGTCGCTATTGTCTGTCAGCTTCAGTGCTGGTGGATCTGGCGTTGGAGGCGGTCGAGACATCACCCAGCAGCCCAAGTGATGCCGACGACGCGCAGCGCTGAGATGAGCTGCGTGCAGACGGGTTTCGCAAAGTGCAGTTGCGGCTTCTTTCAAGCTTCTCGGGATCTCTCGCTGTGATATTCGCAATGTAGTGAGGGTAATAAGTCTTGTTGCTGTTGCCTCCGCAACTACTGCGGGCATTCCCAGTTGTAGTTGGCTCTCGGTCCCCTTTTTTTCTTCCTGCATGCATTGCTTTCTTCCTTGCGGAGCAAAGTGTCATCTCCGGACCAGCTGGCCTCGTCTGGATCCCTGCAGTTCGGCATGTTCTTGCACATGCACTAGCACAAGAGGAAAGCAGAAGATCAGAGTTCCCGAATCCCGCCTTCCGATCGGAATCAGTGCGCCTGGATGTTCGGCATCGTAGATCCAGGCTTCTGCGAATGTGCGCGCGGAAGACGTGCCAGAAGACAAGGCCCCGGAGTGGCTGTAGCTGATCTAACTCTCATCTTTCTGTTCTTCCTCTCGTTATTAACGTTGTCATTCTGGTATGCATATGTCAGTGTTACTGCTATCATCTGTCGTTTCTACTCACTCATCAGTGCAAGTTGGCTCCCTTGGTGCATCCTTACTACGAAGCCTCAAGGAAAGCAAATGCTGTCGCTCTGAAACCTAAGCTTGAGGATTCCCTGGCAGCGTCCAAAGGTGACGGTGGCTTCCGGGAAGAGGCGCGGAGTATCCGGAGAAGTCTGAACTACTTGAGGATTGGCAGGGGCTGGGCCTCAGGGTTCAAAGCAGTAAAGGCGGTTTAAGGGTTTAGGGTTTATAAGGGTCTGCGGTTTGGTAGGGAAATCTGACGATTGTCAAGTAACTTGAGCGGACAGTAGGGTCCCGGAAGCTTCCCCAATACCTTGTGCCGGACTTCATGCAGCAGTTTTGCAGTCGTTATGCGACTTGCCTATGCCAGCATGCTTTTTGTACGGACACTTCCTCCACTTTCACGGAACAAAGTAGTGGCAACGTCTTTGGGTAGGGGAGGGGAATCACGTCAGTAGATTCTTCCACTAGGGTATCAGATCCTCCTGATGAGCGCTTTGAGGCTTGTGTTGTGTTCGTGGGTTTGGTGCTGAGAGTTCATCAGGCTTCAGAGTGTATTCACCTTGTCCTGGACTTCGCAGTCTTGAAGGAGCCATGTTTACAAGTTTGAGATTGGAAGTTTCTGTAAGAAGACGCTGAGTAGCGAGGTTTGCTGCAAGGGTCTGGGATGCGGTGTATGATCTGATCCCCAAACTCTAAACTCTAAACCCCACCCCTTTTTGGGCTCCTATGCTGCGTGACCTCCATCAGCTGAACTCACAGCGGTCTGCTTGAATTGCAACACTACGTGATGCAGGGCCGCAAGACCCCCCAGACACAGCAAGCCGAAACTTCGTACTTTGTATGCCAGCTTTAATAAAGGGGCTTCGTCCAGTATGCTTCACACCCGAAAGACCAACGCTTCCTCCAACCTCGCCCTAACCGCTTCCTCCCACAGAGGTCTCCGGCTCGGATGCCTTGCAGCTCGACGGTGCGGGCGAGGCCTTCGCATTCAGCAGAGAGGTTCCTTCTTTCTGTGCGATTGTTCTGGTATAGCTTGTAGAGCATTGGATTCAGGACACAGTGCTGCAGACATGAGTAGTTGGGCAGCGCAGGAGGCGGAGGATGAGGAAGAGGAGTCGGAGAGGTCGTCGTCGCAGCAGTAGTAGTAGTAGTAGCAGTAGCAGTACCAGTAGGAGTAGGAGTAGTAGTAGTAGCAGTAGCAGTACCAGTAGGAGTAGGAGTAGCAGTAGCAGTAGCAGTAGCAGCAGTAGCAGTAGCACGATCGCGACGAGGACGAGGAGAGGACGAGGAGAGGACGAGGAGAGGACGAGGAGAGGACGAGGACGAGCGACTTACCCCACAAGCCAAATGAAAAACAGAGGAAAGAACCTTACTTCGAAACCCCAAACCCTGAACCACACATTGCAATAATTCCTAACCATTGAAAGAGCAACCCCACAAGAGACTCTGGAGAATCCCATAAGACCGCATTGACGCCCTATAAACCCCCATAGGAACCCTGTACAGCCCAGCAGAATCCTACAAGAACCATCTAAAAAACACAGACAAGAACCCTACAAGCCAGCGCACTTCAACAGAGAAACCCTTAAACACAATCCCTAAAGCCTAAACCCTAAACAGCAAGCCACTAAGCCCTACACTTTATTTTAAATCCTGAAAGCAAGCCGTTGAGCGCCAGGTGGCCTCAGCTCTGGCAGCGATGATGTCCGCCGTGGGTGGCCTCCAAAAGTCGATTGGATCCTTGGAGGCGCCCTTTTTCCTTTTTGGTGGCTTTTGTGGGAACCCTAAACCCTAAACCCTGGGGTTTCGGGGCGAAAAGATTTTGTTTTCTAGCGCCTCCTGCGCAGGAAGTGGAGCTTCCCATCGACAGCGCACCGCTGGCGGTGGAGGAGAAGGCCCGGGACGGGAGGATGGAATTTCTTAAGGGTTCAGGGTGGATGGGACTCCAAGACCCCTCATATCCAGAACTTCCAGAGAATTGTCGGGCGGTGTCGGAGACTGGCACATCAACCTCACGGCTCAACATTTGCAGGGGACGGATTGGAGACCGGATGCAGCTCACCTCGTGCCGACACAACATGATCACGCACCTGTTCGCCACAAGCTGCCCAGGGTCATCGAAGCCCTAAGGCCGGAATCCTGAACCCTAACTCAAGAGCTGGTCATACATAGCAGCGAGTACAGTTACCGTACCGACCCAGTTTGATACGGGGGTGTGAAGGGGCCTACTTTTTGGCAAATGGCTTTAGCAGCCCTGACGTCCTGAAACTGTTAGGCCGGGTCGGTTAGCTTTAATGTTTTGGGGGTATGCATATATATATATATATGTATGTTTGTAAAGGTGTATAATATGTATATGTGTATATATGTGTATATGTATATATGTAACTATATATTTGTAATATGTATGTATATATATATATATATGTATGTGAAATATAAACATACATATATATATATATGTATGTATGTGCATATATATATATATATATACATACATACATATGCATATATATATATGTATATGTATATATGTATATACGTGTATATGTAGATATGTAGATATGTAGATATGTAGATACGTAGATACGTAGATACGTAGATATGTAGATATGTAGATATGTATATATGTATATATGCATATATCTGTATATGTATATATGTGTATATGTATATAGGTTACATATATATATATATACGTATGTACGTATGTGTGTATGTGTGTATGTATGTATGTATATATATATATATGTGTCTATATATGTATATCTGTATATGTGTATGTATGTATGTATGTATGTATGTCTATATATATATGTATACGTATATATGTATATATGTCCATGTAAATGTATATGTGCATGTTTGTGCGTATGTCTATGTCTATGCATTTGCGGATACGTATGCATATGTGTATGTGTATGCGTATGTGTATGTGTATGTATATGCATATGGATATGGATATGTCTATTAATATGTACATGAAACCCTACCGATATATTAGCAGAATAGTGCTTTGTTTACAGAACCGATGCCATCGGGCCATAACTCAAACTGCTACCAAGATGACGGAAGCCCTCCCCAACGTAACAGTGACGTGGGAAACGTAATGGAGTTGTGTGCCTAGTCTTTTAGCAGCAGGAAGAGGAGTAGGAACGACAACAATCTCAAAGGCACAATCATCCGCGAAGAAGCCGTGAATTTGTGCACGAGCCAAATAGTCTGAGCCCGCCGGATTTTTGTCAATGTGGTGAGCGACGAGGATGATAGACCTGCGCCTGGCGGTGTGGCTGAGGCACCAACTGTCGTTTCGTAGGTTCGGGGTGTCGGGCCTGCCGGGGATTCTGGCTTGGAGTTCATGGAGGGTTTAGGGTGCAGGCTTTGAGACGGTAGCGATTTCGAGGCTTCAGGCAGCATCCGTAAAGTAGAACCATGTTTACGTCATGCTCGAAGTCTTGCGCAGTCTGCCTCATCTGTTTACTCTGACCTGAAATTCGCACACTCGCGCCTGAAGTTCGGTGGCATGGCACATGATCATTGTGGGAGCGTTGCTCGAGTTCAGTTTCAGGGGCCGGCTAGGCCTTGGCGTAGGAGGAAGAAGTGGCTTTAGAACCGAGAATCGGCAGGTTAGGCGAAGCCACCGAAGAAGGGAAACCGGGAGATTGTGAAGGTAGCAGGCGCATGTCACCGGCACCTTGGCGGTCTGCAGTAACCAGTAATGACCGCATCCTTCGGCCAGATCCTTGCCGGGCTGAATGCAGCTATGGGTTCTCTGCGAGAGGAGGTGCCGAGACGTCCTTGTTCGGGCTCCGTCGGATCTGGATTTGAAGTGCTGGAAAGGCCGCTCCGAATCACCACACGTGTGCCATATGACTTGAGAGGCAATGCGGCATGCATCTACAGTATTATACGCAGAACTGTATTGGGTTGCAACGCAAGTATCACATCAGCTCGCCTCATGTCATATCATGTCATATCGTAGTTTGATTTCCTCAACTTTTCCTACCCCTTTGCATACTGCATGCCTTCATTGCACCAGTTACTACGACTATATCGAAAGACGTGAACCATCGTCATGTCATGGCAGTCTTTCGCATCACGGCGCTTGACGTCCCATCTTGCGATCCAAGCATTCGAGTTCCGAGCTCGTCGTAGCAACCCTAAACCCTAAATGCCAGATTCGAACTCTCGAAGCCTGTAGCCACGCTCAAGCAGCTGGATAAGACATGCCAACATCCTGACTTCTGGAGCAATCTTGTTTCTTCCGTTGTTCTCGAGGCGCCGGAAGCACCGGCGCCTGCGGCAGAGTGCCTCGAAAGCACAGCTCATTCGGGGGCCGGGAGTTTTTTTAATGACTTCGGGGTCGAGGGCTTCGAGTTTTCTCCCTTGGCGGCCTTGGAGCCGGTGCTAGGCTCCCAACGAGTTCGCCTTCTTCTGGCCCAGCCCCCTGCAGTAATACAGGAGCCTAAATAATTACCTATACTATTTTGGGGGTTCCTTATTACAATTATAGTACAGTTGGCCCCAAAACCCTACTCTAACTCGGAAGGCCCCTCTACTAGCAAAGCAACCCATCCTTCCAAGCGAAAGGCGGTAACAACCATATGTACTGGCAAAACAATGGCCACAGCACAAACATGGCAACAAGAGTCTGTGTCCCTGGATTTCAGGCAGGAGCTTTCTCTGGAGGAGTTGGAGGACATATGTTTTGCATATAGAGGGTGGCAGGTTGCTGATGGCTATTGACGTTTGCTTGGTCCATTGGTTCAGGCGTGGAGGTATTCAGGGTTGTCAATGTTGTGTTTTGGCTGTGGTTTTCGCCGGGTTTGTCGTTGTGGTTGCGATAATTGTCGTTTTACTGCAGGAGCCCTGGCTGCCTTTGAGTAGTTTGAACCTGCGCTGTCGGCGCAGCTGCCGCTTGACTTCAGGGACCGGGGTCCCTTCAGGGTCCTATGGGTTGAGCTGGGACTTATCCCTCTATGCACACACGTGTCCGCATGCTTCTGCCAAGTGTCTTCCCACGCATCAAATCTCCGTGACCCCAACTTCTCATTCGATTCGATGGCAAAATCCATCTTCTCGATTTCGCAGTTGCTTGAATTGTCTGTAAGGTTCTGCCCCTCTCACGCCCGGATGGCCATTTCCATCGGCAGGCGTCGTCGTCATCGAGTATTCGTCGTCGTGCTCTCGTAGGTCGTAGTCAGTGTCATCAGCATCCTCAGCTTTACTTTCTAGTTTTGACTATTGGCTAGCCAGAGTCGTGCTGTCTGTCGACCAGTTGTCTTGCTCAACCCATTCTCTTGATGGCATCTCTGTAGGACCGGGTGCTTCTGCAGAAGGTCCTGGTCAAGCAGCTTAGGTCGGATTACGAGGCACGGACGTTGCTTTCAAGCTAAACCATCGAACCGTGCCCATGAAACCCGCAACCTGATCCGTTCCATTCGCCGCTACATGTTGGCTCCTGATCCCACATTTGCCAAAAATGCCACGACGACGACGACGACGACTAGTGCTACTACTACTACTTCTGCTACCACTACTGCTGCTGCTACTACCTACACACACCGTGACAGAGCCCGATTTTTGCATCGGCATTGTACCAGTTAAATGTGTGGAAGCAAACAGTGCGCATCAGGGTGTTCAGAGGCATGACCCGCAGCCACAGACACAAGCATAGCGAGCAATTTTTCACACTGGCCTTGTCACGTCACCGGTTAGGAGCTTAGGGTTGGGAATATCTTTTGAGCCAGCTCCTTAACTAATATATGCTGGCCATTGAACGTTCTTCCCTTGACATGTGCATGCCGAGCACCGCATAGTCTCCGTCACTCAGAACCTGCACACCAATCAGCCCAGAGAAGCAACAAGAAGCCTTTTTCCAAAGCCAGATCCACAAGCACCCGCTGACCGCTGGAAAACCCATTGAAACATGCAGACACTGAACCCTAAACCCTAAACCAACTGAGAGTAAGGAAAGAGGTCGCGCACAAAGCGGAAAGGCGCACACAAAAAGGCAGTCCTAAACCCTGAAGCCCCGAAGCCTGCCTCCAAGCCTTCTCTGCGGAAAGGCACGCTTCGAGCGAAGTGTGGGTCCCAGTGCAGAGAAAGCTCGAAGGGGGCGCGCTTTAGGGGTTTAGTGGTTTAGGGGTTTCGGCTTCGGGGTTTTAGGATCTTGCGCCATCTTGACCATGGGGATGCGGCTTCTTGCTGTTTAAGCCCTGTCTCTTCCGTCATCTTAAATCCACGGAACTCGAATGCTTTTTATCCTCTACACCTTCGATGTATGGGCAGCCACCGCATGACTCGCAGGTAAGTAAGCCCAGAATATGGACCATGGCCGGCCGCCCTAGAGTCCCTGAGAGTGACGGCAATTTTAGCTTAGTCAGCCAGCATGCATCCTGCGTACACCGCCTCACAGCCCAGTGCATCACATAGTCTATCCGAAGGATACGGAGACCGCTTGAAGCACTGTAACCTTGAAGCTGCACTACCTCTTTTTGATGACCGCCTGGACCACAGCGTGCCTCCAACCCCCGTAAGCTGCACACAAACCTCAAGTTCCGAGTGCATGCAGCGGATGGGTTGAACGACATGGTGGCAACGTCTCAAGCACACGGCAGCCGTAAAGCAAGAACCCTTCCGCCGCAAACTTACCCCGGAAACGAAGCCACCCTGAAAACCCTGAGTCCAACAGCCCTACACACTCCGACGCACCCGGAAATGACCGTGGAACCCGAAAAACCTCCAAACACGGGGCCTGTGAAGACCACAGGCCCTAAAGCCTGAACCCTAAAGCCTGGACCAGTAAGCCAGAATCCTTAAACCCTAAGCCCTGAAGCCCTAAACGCTAGAGCCCTCAAAGCCCATAAAGCCCAATCCGCGAGGCCAGTCGTTGCAGCAAGCCTTGGACGACCTGGGAACAGAGCCACAAGAGCTCCAGGCTAAAGTTTTTTGGTATGTCATAGGGTTTAGAGTTTAGGGTTTAGGGGCCAAAAGTGTTGGGCCATACTGATTAGAACAGGGCTTTTGGCTATATTGTATAGTTGTCGGTCGGAACTATCTTAGAACTTTATTGGGGAACCGGAACTTAGGTTTCCATTCACTCAGGCTGGTCGGTGTTTGTTGCTTTTGTGTTTAGGGCTTTAGAGCTGTCGTGGTTTTGGTGCGATTTAGTAGATATCCTTGGAGGGAATAGTTCATTGTTGGAACGGTTTCTTGTGAAGACTTTCGCATTTTCGGGTTTCGGTGCTTAGGGCAAATTGGAGGCTTTGCTACTGGTACTATGCTGTCGCTCTTGCTGTTACCATCGTTTTTCACTTATCACTGCATAATTAGCATTGTTGTGATTATGGTTCTGGCGGTTGCTATTGGCCTTGAAGCCCTGCGTTCATTTGAGGGCCTGGGGCTTGAGACTTGTCAAGTTTAAGGTTTAAAAGGCGAAGGCTTGAGGGTTTCATAATATATTGTTATCATTATTAGTACTGTATTTTAAGTGCTCGGCCCAGGGATTGAGGTGTGGTTGGTGGAGCATCAAGGGAATTGTGTCCGAAGAGTCTGGGTCACGATATATACCGAGGAGACGTGTCTTCGTTCGAGTTATCAGCATACTTCGACGCCCCTCAGACTTCTTTGGCTTGTATCAACCCTTTATAAAGCCATGGCTGTGATCTTGGTGTCAACCTGCAATCCTGGCAGCATCGGCCATCCAGAGCTGTGTGCACGGCCATGCGTGTACGTTGCGAAGGGCGGTGCTTGTGGCGTGGCTCGACAGCATGTTAGCCGTTAGCCCCAAGCAGGGGTGAGAGGCCCAGTATTTTGCTCAAGTGCGGAGACTACGATGCTGGCATACAAACGAGTCGGTCGTTGGGTGCTTTGAAGATCTCTGTATTTCGCAGTGGACGGAGCCCTTGAACCCTCAACCCTAAAGAGCGAGGGGCCAAACCCCCAAAACTCCCAGGACCCTCAGTCCCAAGAGCCCAGGAGTCTTGCCAATTTTGCCACATGGCACATGACCAGGCCCATCTAAAGCTGGATCAGAGCCCTTGGCCAATTTTATTCGTGAGAGGTCCTTCTTCAGGGGCGGTAGGGTTGAAGGATACACCAAGGTGGATGGTTTTTTTGGCTCGTAAGTTTATTCGGCTCTTATACTGTATAGGACCTTTAACCTCAAGGTTGATCGAGCTTTGTTCTTGCAAGGGTTCTACGGCCCGGAGCATTCCCAAAAGCGCTCACAGCTCTAATTCCGAAGCGATGTATAGTGACCGCAAGATATACTTCTGGATCCTGGGTACAAGCTGACCTGGATATGGATTCACTCGAGAACACAAAGCTCGATCCCCAAAGCTCTCATCACTCACCCCTTTGGGCACGCATGAAAATCTGTTTGAATCACACTAACGGCAAGGTCGATTTCTACTTCTTAGTTTTCTTTCTCTGGGCACGAGACCTCTGCTAGGAATGCCATTTGCCTTGGCGTGGTCTCAAGTACTACCTCTGAAGAGCAGTCTCTTCCTCTTCTTCGCGTGGCGTTACATCTTTCGCATCTTCTCCCGTGTTCGCTTGTTGGACCAGCACTGAACCCTGAAACCCCGGACCAGGAACCCGAACCCTCAAAGCCCGAGACTCCGGGATGCCAGAAGCTTCTTACAACCGCAACATCCCAACGTCCCAAGACCCGAGAAGCTGCAAAACCCCGGAATCCAATTCGCGCAAAACCTCAATTCAAAAGATCGGGCTCACCGAAGGAGGGCAAGGAAGCTCTTGCGGTCGCTCGATGTCGGTCAGAAGCTCCAGCTGCTGCTGGAAGTGGCTGGGAGTGCATGGAAGTTTGGGGTTGTAGGGATGGCTTGAGCTAGGGCTTCAGGGTTGCAGAGTCAAGGGCTTGAGGGCTTTGAGGTTTGCAGGGTTTAGGGTTGCAGAATTTCGGGGTGGCTTCGGGCCGTTTGGGGCTGAAGACCTATACTTTGAGCCTTAATCCCCGAACTTAAGCCTAAGCCGATCTCGGGGGTTTGCCTCCCTAGCCTTTTGTTTGTGTACCACTTCTTGGGGTTCTGGCACTTTGGGAGCAAAGCCCCTGAAAGAAGTGGGAATGCTACAGGTTCCAACCCTCCAGTCTGCTTCGCAATAAGCAAGATCCCTGGCAGCGCTCAGGCGAGGGGCTTCAAGCTACGTGTAGAGAATCCTGACGCTGAGCCTCAAACCCTACACGAGTTAGTTCCTCAACCGAAAGCTTGCGGTTACACCGTGAACCCGGAAGATTGCTGTTGTGCTGTGTACAAACATGCGCCGGGGGCCTGGTGCCCCCTTTGATCAGTGCCTTCGATCAGGGTCACACCCAACTTCGATTTACGGTTGGGTTTGTGGTTGAGAGGTTTACGAGGAGTATGTCAAATGGCTTCGTCAGCATGGGTTGGCAGCGCAACAGCTTAAGCACCTTGACAGCGGATTGGTGTCAAGAAGCAGCTGAGGTCATCACTTTCTTGAGTCGCAAGTGCAGAAAATCTGCAGCCCGAGACCTCAATCTCCTCCTGAACTTTAAACTCTGAGCTCCAATACGAGTAAACTGCGTAGATAAACCTGAGACTGGACCTAGAAACCGATACCGCAAATCCATCTCCCGATGCTCTCATCTCTCGACCCTCAGCAGAGGTTACTAATAATGGTTACGATCAGGATAACTACTGTAAACTACTATGAGTGTTATTAGCAGCGTACTAGAAGGGGCTCCTTAAGACGTGATGGAGGAAAGTCTCTGGAACCGGGCCAGGCACCGTCACGGGAACCGAGGTCGGAGTGTAACCGGAACTGGGGACCCTTAACACTGCTGACTCTTACGACCGTAAACACTGCAAGGTGGTGCATCATCGGGCGCATCAGCAGTCATTCTCCTCTTCTGCTGTGCGAGAAACTTGTCGAAGTTGAGATGTTCCTGGGATAGACAGTGTGGTTGTTCTTTCCTACTTATTCTTGTGGTGGCAACTGTCATTGCGATGATGCTGAATCCAAGTATTAGCGCTCCCTTATTGTTCCCGTTAATATGAGGAATACTGTTGTGACTTGATTACGACTATTCCCCAAAGAGTGCCGCACCACTATGCTTGCATTACGAGCAAAGGCATCAGGCGAGTGTAAGCCTAAGCATGCGGCCCCGGTAAGTGCATAGGGCGATTCCGCGGCTCCCGACACGGCGAGGTGCAGATTTTGGCTTGAAATCCCATTCTTTCCACAGTCCCGCTCGGGCCCCGTCCGCCCAGACACCCAATTCACCTCTGAGACCCACTACTTCCGAATCTGATGATACCGCAGTCCTGTCGGTCTCTCTCTCTCTCTGTGTTCGTGTTTCATGTTGTTTCAAATGAACGTCGCGCTTACGCCAGTCCCGTGCTTGTATTGGCAAGTCGTTAAAGTCTTCGAGTCACATGCCTCGGCTCCGATTCCACGCTCCTTCGGGGCGCACTCGGTAATCATGCTCCAGCCACAGTGCCTTGTTTGCATCGTCTTTCCACCTCAAAAATCGTGGGTGCCCCCGCTGCAGTCCTGCACTTGTTAGTTGTTTTGGGATGCACTCCTTTGGTGCCGATCCTGCTGTTCTTGGGAGCCTGAGGGATGCTCCTGGGACGCCTGGGTGCTTCTTCAACGTTTGGGTTCTACCCTAGAACTCTGCTTTGTTTGGCATCATTATAGTTCTTGTTATCACCCTACCTATTGACCCATTATCACTTCTGTTTCCTTTGATCTGCAGCGTTTTGATATGTTCGACGTTGCGGTTCGGAGCTAGGGCACCGAGCCAGTGATTTTCCTCGTATAGAACCTGTGTAGGGATTGCGACGTTGCGCCAAAGGCACATCATTCTGGGAATCGTCAGGCTTGAGAAGCCGACCTGAAACTCTAAACTGAGCCGGGCACCACAGAAATGCGTTGGTGGAGGAGCCGAGTAGCCTAGGGCTAAAGTTGTTTTGTCTACTCCCATAGGAGGTGGGCTACCGTATCCCAAGGCTGCAGAGTCCTGCCTATGCTTGGGGGTTTAGGGCTCATGGCTCCAAACTTGCCAGTTCAAGCCCTAAAGGCGTTACCCTAGACCAGCTGCGCAAGGTAGTGCATGTGCTGGAGCAGGCGATTGCGGAGCAGACAACGCGAGGCCTTTGGGGTTCAGGATTTGGGTTTTAGGGTCAAGGGTTCGAGGGTTCCAGCCCAAACCAATCTCTTACTTGGACTCGGAACCGCTGCATCCCTGAAGGCCCAATCCCCCGAAAGCCAATCCTAAGAATAAGATATCATGAGTACAGCGGATGCTCACGTTTGCAAGCGGCAAGCGCCGGAATTGATTCATCACAAAGCCTCTGTACCTGAACAAGTGCAGGCACCGTTACCTAACGGCGCGTGAGCACAACAGGTTTTCGTTGGGACATTGCTTGCGTAGTTGTATCATAACATAGCAGCAGAGGAACACCATAGCCTGAGCGCGCGTGGTCGATTGCAAAATTCTACATGCGTTAGTACATACGTACGTACATTCATACACGCGAACACATGTGCATGTACAAGGACATGTACAGGCTGTACGGTGACACGAACAGTGTAATGCAAACAGTGTAATGCTCAAAAGACTCCCAAATTAAATTCCCAACCTTCAATCTCAAGGCTCAGGAGTTCCATCAACATTCGGGCATCTATGGCTGAGCGGGGGGGGGGGGGCGGGGGGGGGCACATTTTTACCAAATTTTTTTTTGGAATTATGGGGTGTTTGGAAGCATTACCGGGTTTTTTGGGTTTTGGGAATTATTTGAGCATTGCCGCGTTTCGTGAGTTGTATGGCTGAAAATTTCGGAACTGTCTGAACATTACAGCGTTGCATGTCCTGAATCTCAAAAAACACTGTAATGCTTCCANTGGAAGCATTACAGTGTTTTTTGAGATTCAGGACATGCAACGCTGTAATGTTCAGACAGTTCCGAAATTTTCAGCCATACAACTCACGAAACGCGGCAATGCTCAAATAATTCCCAAAATTCCAGTTCTGGCATCTATGGTCGGCGGGGGGGGGGGGGAACTTTTCCAAAATTTAAAGTTTCATGAAGCTCACAAAGCACTGTCATGCTCAGAACATACCCAACCTGTTGAAAAGTTCCTTGCAACTAACAAAACACAATCTCAACAAATACAGCATATACAAACCATTGTTTGAAACACTCGCTTAAACTCACGTAGGTGCGACGCAGCACAGAGAAGTAGAGCGAAGCTAGGAAAGACAGCTTTATTAAAATGATGATCGAAGAGCTTGTTTGTACAGCTGAGTAGCTACGGCGACGAGGTGTGCAGTAGCAGTCCGATGATAGAAGGAGCGTCAGACGTCAGACAGTATGAGCGCATAAGAACACGGTAGCATACCAATGTAGCCGTGCAGCAATGCGTTTGTGCAAGGGTAAAAGAGTACGTTCATGTGTGGTAGTATTATGCAACGACGGGCCTTAGTAGCAGAGGAACATCTGAAGTCTGATTGGGCACCTGCATATCTTGAACACAGCCATCAAGCCAACTCGCAGACCCTAAACACAAAAGCTTAAGCCCTAAACGTTGGGCTTCAAACCTCAAGCGCTCAAGCCCACAACCCCAACCCTCTAAGCCCTCAACCGTAAACCTCGAAACCCCAAAGCCCTCACCCTGCCGCTTCACCCTCAATCGTGCAAGGCCAAACCCTGCGCCCCTCAACCCTAAAACGCCATTGTCGTCGAAGGATCCCAGAAGAAAACCCTCAAAAAGCCATCATGAAAACCCTCTCTGAAGCCACTATGAAACCCATGGAAGAAGAACACAGAGCCCGCCAGACGAGCTCAGCTTGCAATGCGGCCGCGACCTCCGCCAGTTGCGCCGAGCCCTTCAAAAGATGAGGCTTTCGAGCGCCGTGAGGCACGAACGTGGAGTGTGGTCTTTTCTCTTCATATGTACACATATGCTTTCCTATGTGGTCGTATGTATGTACGTATGTATGCTTATGCATGATCATGATCTTCATCATCATCATCATTAAACTGTTCCTTTCTTGGTCAACTGTCACCTGTCAGGAACGTGATTCTCGTGGCAGTTGCGTTTTTAATACCCTCATGTCGGAGTCGTGGTTGGAAAGTGTCCAAGTTTTTGGGAAGAGATTCTCGTGACGGTTGACGGCTTTGGACCCGCCATGTGGGATAAATGCGCACCCGAGCGTGCGGGGGCGCGGGGGGATACCATGGGGGGTGGGAGTCGGCGAACCGAGAACCGGATCACATATGCATGCTCCCCCGCTCGAGCAGCACACGAGATTGTGATTCCAACGCGAGAGCAACGTGGGGGAGGGTGGGGGGCGGAGGTACCGTAGATATACACACATATGTCTAGAGAGTAATATTTAGATCAACCATGAAAAAACTTTGTGCGTATCGTCACCGGCTTTTTGCCTTTGCTGCAACTATTCTGCCGGCGTTCAGCGGTTGTAGGAATCAGGGTTTCCAGGTTCCTGGTCCTGGATGCTCAGCATGCCAGGCCTAAGGTACAAGGAGCCTTCAATTCTTCGATGGCTGAGCTTATGCAAGGTTGCAGTCGGTTTAAGTAGGCTATAGTATGGTTAGTATGATATATGATATTCTGTTGCATTATATGATATTATGTTCTATGATATCAGATTACATGATATGGTAATATACTTTATTGTATTATATGATATGCTGTGATATCATACCTTATTATATCTTATTTTATGAATTTTTTGTTTTTGAATGAGATTATATTTTGCTATGTGGCATTATATGATATGCTTTCTTGTGATATGACATTATATGATATGGTATTTTGTTATATGGTATATGTCATCATATGTTAGTATAGTATATGATGACATATGACAAGAAACCACTTGTTATTGCATGATATTTGTGCGATATTATATGTTATTTTCTGATATTTTGTGATATCATATGATGTTTTAGTATATGTTATAATGTCACAAAAATATGAAACGAAAGGTAGTATATGATATTATCATATATTCTGTTATATGCTGTTTTACGATATGATATGACATTGTATGATATGATGTTATATGATTCTACATGGACGATATCATTTCTTATCATATTACGTTGCCTTACATTATACTACATTATACTAAGTCAGATTATGCTACAGTGTACTATACTATGTTACAGCATAATATACTTCAAGTAGAGGTCTCTCCCGTTTCCCTCAAAACGAGGGCCTTACTGGATTCTACGGGAATCGGGGTTCGTGGTTAGAATTTAGGGTTCAGTCGAGATGTTTAGACCTATTGATTTTCGGTTATCGGGTGTAAGGTCTAGGGTTAGGCAAAAAAGGCTTAGATCTGAGGGTTTAGTGTGTCCAGGGTGTTTGCTGCATTAGGTTGACGGTTGAAGCAAGGTGGGTTTTCAACCGTACGTTTTCGCTGCGGCCCTACACTACGTTGTATCGTAGTATCCCTGGGAGCAGCAAGTGTCTTTTAGCACGGCATAATGGCACATTGTACGACGGTACTTCAGCAGATCGCTACATTGTGGTGAAGTTCTGTCGTGAGCTTTGTCCCCGAATCCAAAACTAGTTTGCTCTGCCACCAGGTACTTCGCGACTTGGCTTCCGGCACCGGTGGTGGAGGCTTTGGGGGATCTCCGTGCGGTCGAGGCTGGCGTGCAATCACCCAGCTCATCACCCTTTGCAGTTGCGGGGTCCTACTCGCCCATGCTGGGTGCAGTGTCGACGCTGAAGGATGCACTGCTCCTGTTCCCGGCCCCCCAAGTCGCGGTCGAGACTTGGTTTCTGTGAAACAGAGCGGGAACAGGTCTGTCTAAAGGCAGGTGCCGTAGCAGGTGAAATTGGACCGACGTCATGCTTCCACACACAGTGCATGACGCAGGCTTCAGTGCAGCTCAGCCCACGCACCGTGCTCTAGGACTGTGGGCTTTAAGGGTTGGTACATACACACATGCATATGTCTGCACATGTGTATGTATGCATGTATGTATGTATGCATGGTGTTGTATAGTATGATATGATAACATATGCTGTGATGTGATATGATATGCTATGGTGGTCGGTATGATATGGTTGATCTGATTGGAATGAATGGAACGAACAGAAGGAATGGAATGAGTGGAATGAGCGAATGAAGGAACGAATGAACTAATGATTGTGGCTCCGAATGCTGCATCCGAATTTCAATGCATCATCCTGAAATCCGTAAACTCTTTAACATGGTAAGAGTTTAAGGTTCAGGGTTTAGGCAGCCGTTTCAACGGAGATCAGCCCGCATGGATGCGCGGATTGAGCTGAGAGGCGGCACCTACACTCCCAGTGTCTCCCAGAGACGATGAACTTGTACATCCTCTTCAGTTTAGGGGGTATCTCTTCGACTGCAAGGCTGACCACGGATTTCGGAGGACACCTGGAGGTTGTCTGTGGAGAGGCGGTTCGAAATTCCCGAAGACGCCGCCGGAAAGCCCAGCTCGGCCGGCTTCGGTGACCCGATTGAGAGATTGCACTCCAATTGGAGCCATAGCACCGGGCACCCTAAGCCCTAAACTCAAAACCCTAAACAACCCTAAGCCCCTGAAGCCAGAAAGATCGATGCTTCACTCAAAGGTTTGGTACGGCGGCGAAAATTGGGGTTGAGGTTCAGGCTGCAGGGATGCCGGGGTGAGAGGTCAGGGCTCAGCATTGCGGTTTCAGGTTGGTTACGTTTCTTGGGTTTGCGGCTTTTTCGGATACTCAGATTTCGTTTAATACTGCGGTTGTCGGGTGTTGAGGGTTTTTGAGTTCTTCTCTGTCGCCTGTGGCGGCAGCCATGTTCTTGTTGTCTAGCTGCTTCCCAAACCTTTGAGTTCCGCCGAGAAGGCTTTGCTCGTTGCCGGCTCGTGAACTCCAGAGCCCTACCGCCCCGCCCCGGCCATCAAAGGAGATTTGTTTGGCCGGTCCGGCACGGTTTTTGCAACCAAGGAGGGCAGCCAACGCAAACAATCCTGAAAGCACAAACCTGAGAGCCTCTCTCTGATGTAAAGCGGTTGTGGTCAATTCGTCCCTCATCATTTCATGCCTTGATCTTGAACTCCGTCAGCACCATCATCAACGCAACACGCTTACAACCAAGCACACCTTCAACCGCTGTCAACCCTATAAACTCTCTTTGTTCGAATGTTCGCTGCAGACATCACCCCCAAGGCGCTTTCCGACGAAATTTCAAAAGTACTGACAGTTGCATCAGATACTTTCACAAAGTCCTGCACAGAACAGTGTTTGCAGACGGAATGGCGTGGCCTCGACGATTAGCATACTTGTGACATATTTAAGCGAGATTTCGTGAAAGCCGGTACCGTCCTGTGTAGGTGCATGTGCAGAAACATGAACGGATAGAAGCATAAGTTCACCAAGTTCAAAAGCTACGGCACCCCTAAACACCAAGCGCACTGACAATCTGAGCCGTGCATAATTCGATGTTTATTTAAACATTGGACAGCAGGCTCGTTAACAGGTGTACTCTCCCTCTTTCGAACACATATACATACACGTCCACACAGTCCATAAGATGTACCGTGATGTTCCCAAGCTTCGAAATTACCAGCATACCAGCAGTCGGACATGCGTGCCTGTCCATTTGCATATGGATGCGTGCGTGCAGGTGATGTACGTGATGTCCGTATGCATGCACGGAGGTGCATCTGTACGGGTACATACTCACGTAATTATGCAGGCTCTACCTATTGTGTACGTCTGCCTGTCTGTCTTTATTATATATGTAGGTAAGCAGGTAGATAGGTGGGTGGGTGGGTAGGTAGGTAGGAGGCCAGCGATATAGGTCGGCAGGCATGTTTGTACTGTATGTTGGCATGTGTTTGTGCATGTCCGCAATTATAGCATCTTCGTATACGTGTACGTGCATGCATGCATACATGCAGTACATACACAGCAGTCGGAAGCCAAGACACCGAGCTCAACAGCACTGCTGGGAAAGTATTGCTTACTTCGTGCTCCATGTATAGTTGCACATCGATGCGAAGATGTGAACAGTAGAGACATTGGGCTATTCGCTGTCCTTCTTGTTGAGCTTCTGCAGTTCCACAGCCCGGAAACGGCAGCTTTTGTTTCACTTTAAAGAGCACGACCGCCCCACACTTCACGTTGTTGGTGGCATTCTGTATGCTGGTTGAAGCTGCATGGTTTGAAACTGATCATCGGGCTTCGAGGCTCCGTGTACTAGCTTGATCTGATGCGTCCAGACTGCAACTAGACATGAGTTAAAGGAGACAGTAGACAATGTCGGCAGAACAGTTGGTGCTTTGAATATGACGGACGTCATCAAGGTGATGGCTAGAGCCGCTTATGGCTTCATTCTTGCATACAGCCGGCAGGCACGGACTCTTTTGTTACGTTGCTTCGGTGAATCCGTTCTGAGTTTTTCGCGTGGGCCCGAGCAGTTATCCTGAAATGGCACAGTCGCATGTCATGGCTCACCCTTATCATTGATTCAGATTAACGTAACGTGTGATGCACAGTATGAGTGCAGAAGTGATGGTATTTCGGTTGGCTATTGCAATATCAGCTCGCTATTGCCGGTATTGAAAAACGAACAGATACCGTTCTTGTTCGCCATTCATGTCACCATCGTCCTCGTTGGAGTCTATGCCCTGTCTACATTGCTCACGTTTTTGCAGAGCTTTAAGATGTCTCTGATCACCATGAATTGCGCCCGTGCTCGAGATCTCGCTTGGGACCCTTTGGGGTGCAGCGCTGTGCATGAGACGTACAGACTGAGTACTGTCATAGTTATCAGCAGAACAGTCGAGAATAACATTGACTTTGCAGTCACCATCATCAACATCAGCACCAGCATCGGCGACCAGATCAGCATTAACATCCGATCTGTTTCACTAATCAGCACCAGCACAAGCAGTCACTAGCAGCATCATCATCCCCGGCATCAGTGCATGAAACAGCATTGCCCCCCTGAACCTGACCTTGACCCCGCGGCACAATATGGCACAATTATCATCATCACCATCAGCATAACATAACATAATCATCGGCAGCGCTGGGCATCATCTTTCGCCGTCCTCAGTGGAGACAGAACCACATGCTACGCTGCACTCATGACTTTTGCCTCCTCATGTCGAGGATGGCAGCTTGTAGAATCATTTTGAATTTTTTGAGTTTCAGCGCAGTTCGGAAAAGGAAATCGTGCAGCCAGCAAGACCAATCTGTGAGGCCATGGTTTGAAGACATCAGTTAGGCAGGTGGGGGACTTCGGGTGCGGAATTCTCAGAAACGTCGTAAACGACAAATCCAACTTAGGCCCCTGCGGAGTCTGGAAACTAAAATGGCAGAAGCCACTTGGTGCTAAAATGAAGCCTTCCACCGGCTTGGCTGTTTAGTAAGCTTCTCATCGGGTTTAGAGCTTCAGCTTGGGGCTTGAAGCCACAAAAACCGTGCCTCTCATCGTTCAAGTTTGCTGTTTCAACCCTCATCGGCTAAGGCTTTCAGACTGAAACCTTGAAACTAAGCATCTCAGTGGCTAAAGGCCTTCAGTTTGGAACTTGGGGCGCCAAAACCTAAGCCTCTTGCCGGGGCAAGGATAGCTATTCACAAGGTATTCGGAATAGAAGAGCTAAGTACAGCCGGCAGTATTTTTGCTTTAGGGGTGCTTCAAAAGAATCGAGCTGAACCTGTTCGAACTTTGTGCGCCTTGTGAATGCAGATTTCCAACCTTCCTTGCACGCCTCTTGCAGTTAGAAACTTCACAAAATGACCTGGTTGCAGAGTCCAGCAGTTTGGCAACCACTTCACATGTCGGTGGGGCTTTAAGATCTGCGGCTTTGGGTTTGCCACCCTAAACCCTAAACCCTAAACCGCTGGGCGGCTTTGGGTTTGCCATGGCTCGGGCTGAGGTCAAGGTAGTGCAGGTGTACTAGGTAAGCAGGCTTTATGGGTTTGGGGAAGTGCTTCGACCTTTAATGTAAGGGGCCTTAATAATTAGATTAGGGTTTTGGGAGGTTCCATACTATAATTATAGCATAATGTACCCCCAAACCCTGTTCTAATGATTAGGGCCCCGACATCAGCCCTAAGGAATTGCACCCTCCGGACCAGCCCTCGGAAGCCCTGAAGGCTTGAGATGATTCCACGAAGCATTCTTACTGTTGCTCTCACCCGCTGAATCCTCCAAGGCGACCAGGTCTTGGTGATTCCCAAGAACCTATTTGTTGAAGTCTCTAGCTTAGGGTTGAGACTTGAGAGTTTAGGGTTCCCCAAGCATCTTGGCATTGCTGTTGCTGTTGCTTCGGTACTATTACTACTATGACGATTAGTGTTGCCAGGAAACACCGGTACATCGCACGATCAATCCCACCAGAAACTGTAACCCCTCCCCCCTCTAAACCCGTAAACCTTCACCCGGAAACCCTCAACTCTAAATGCTAAAGCCTTCAACCACCCCCCCCCATCAAGCCGTACCCTCAACCCATAAGCCCGAAACCTTAAACCCCGCATCCATAAACCCGAATCCTTAAACCCGAAGCCCATAAAAGCGACAACGTTAAAGGCTTAAATTTCCCAAAACACAAGCCCAAAGCCGGACACCTTCAGCCGCAAATCCCTAAAGCCCCATAAACCCTTTCAAACCCCCTGTCTGAAACTTCTAACTTCACCTACAAACCCCCAAGTGGCTCACGTCCAGGTTGACGTCGTGCGGGCCCGGAACGCAGCAGCGCAGCTGCGACAAAACGGCGACGAGGCGTTTTGGCGGTTTCAAGGATATTCAGAATCCAGGGTAGAGGGCTTAGAGTTCAGGGCTATGCATCGGAAATACAACGGAACTAGTGTTTTAGAGTTCAGGGTGTTCAGGTTGCAGGGTCTGGGGGCTGTGGCGCACCAGTATAGTCTCGCTCAGACGCCAAACAGATACTTCAATAAGTTGATCTTCTTCTACTATGTTTTCAGCTTCCCTTAAACGCTATCCTAGTTTTGCCAAATCACAGAGTGACATAGGTAAGCACCCAATCCCTAAACCCTGAAACCCCAGACCCCAAGGCGGAATGCGGGGCAGTGAAGGAATCCAGCCGACGCATCACTTGGGATTCGGTACCGCTGCGGACTTTTCGCCAAATCTTTCGGGTTGGAGTTGAGGGTGGGGGGCCGAGGGAGCTGAGGGTTCAGGGTTCATGTTTTCAATGGGTTAGGGTTTGCGCGGTTTAAGTTTGGGAAGTGAAGAGTTTCTGCTTGAAGGGGTTCCCAAGTCCCTAAACTAAATCAGACCATTGGCCATGAAACTAGCTTACTCTGTGAAGAAATATACGGGATATAGCATATAGCATATAATGTGTACTAGATTGATATCCGATATGAGGTATATGTGTACATACACACACACACACTGGCTAGCTCTCTTTCGATATATGTGTTACATATTAGGTTATATACTACATCTGTACAATATTATGTGATATTGTATTACCATGTTATTTACTGTCTCACATTTTTTCTCTTATCTTGTACTATCTGATACTATTTGCTTTTTCACATTTTATGAAACGGTGTTATTTCATGTTGTATTCTATGTTGCTCCATCGTCCTTTTCTATTATATCATGTCATACTACTTGTCTCAGGCAGCTTCCGTTCGGCTGGGGGACTGTCCAGCGAAAGGATGCAGGGCTAATGACATACTGTAATATACGATAGGATACTGCCATACTATATATATAGGGTAATAAACTGCAATATTCTGTAGTATACTATAATATACGATAATATGCTATAGTTTGCTATAAGATACCATAATATACTACAAGATACAACATATACCATAATATGCTGTTCTAACTATACTGCTAAAGGCCCTTGAACCTGAATCTGGGGTAGGGTTTAGGCTTTCGAACCAAAAAGGTTAATGGTTCAAGGGTGTATGCGTAGGAGTCAGGAGTTGCGATGTAGGTCTTTGTGGCAGCTGCAGGCAGGAATGTGGACGGAAGATCGCGTGGCGCAAGGCTTGCGATTGTGCCCTCGGTGGAACTCTGCCGGACAGATCACTTTTGGATCCTGAATCCCTGCAAACCCTCAGAGCCTTGCGCGGCATGAGCTGTGAGACCAAAGTCAGAGTTTCAATCTACAGCGACGGCAACAGCAACAGCTACTACGAGTACTAATACTACTAGAACAACATCAACTACCACTACTACTACTACTACTACTACCACTACCACTACCACTACCACTACCACTACCACTACCACTACCACTACCACTACCACCACTACTACTACTGCTACTACTCCTACTGCTACTGCTACTGCTACTGCTACTACTACTACTACTACTGCTAGTACTACTGCCAGTACTACTAGTACTGCTACTAGTACTGCTACTAGTGCTACTACTGCCACTACCACTACTACTACTACTACTGCTACTACTACTGCTACTACTACTACTACTGCTGCTACTACTACTACTGCTACTGCTACTACTACTACTACCACTACTACTACATACGTCTACGTCTACATCCACGAAGAGGTAGACGTACTCCCACCCCCAGGAGCGATGCCAGCACCAGCAAGAGTAGCAGTGGTAGAAGCAGTCCTAGTAATAGTCGTAGTCGAAGGAGTAGTAGTGGTAGTAGTAGTGGTAGTAGTAGTGGTAGTGGTAGTAGTAGTAGTGGTAGCAGGAGTAGTAGTAGTAGTAGTAGCAGTAGTAATAGTAATGGTAATGGTAATAGTAATAGCAATAGCAATAGTAATAGTAATAGTGCTAGTAATAGTAATAGTAATAGTAATGGTAATGGTAATGGTAATGGTAATGTTAGTAGCAATAGGAATAGGAATAGTAATAGTAATAGTAATAGTAGTAGTAATAGTAGTAGCAGTAGCAGTAGCAGTAGCAGTAGCAGTAGCAGTAGCAGTAGCAGGAGCAGGAGCAGGAGCAGTAGCAGTAGCAGTAGCAGGAGCAGGAGCAGGAACAGGAACAGTAGGAGTAGGAGTAGGAGTAGGAGTAGGAGGAGGAGTAGGAGTAGGAGTAGGAGTAGGAGTAGGAGTAGGAGGAGGAGGAGTAGTAGGAGTAGGAGTAGGAGTAGGAGTAGGAGTAGGAGTAGGAGGAGCAGGAGTAGGAGTAGGAGTAGGAGTAGGAGTAGGGGTAGGAGTAGGGGTAGGGGGTAGGGGTAGGGGTAGGGAGTGGGAGTGGGAGTGGGAGTAGGAGTAGGAGTAGGAGTAGGAGTAGGGGTAGGAGTCGGAGTGGGAGTAGGAGTAGGGGCAGGGGCAGGGGCAGGGGTAGGGGTAGGGGTAGGGGTAGCAGCAGTAGCAGTAGCAGTAGCAGGTAGCAGTAGCACTAGCAGTCACTAGCAGTCGCAGTCGCAGTCGTAGTAGTAGTAGTAGTAGTAGTAGTAGTAGTGGTAGTAGTAGCAGTAGTAATGTCACGGTCATTTTAATAACCCCCGCCCCCTGAGGTTGTTTTGCGCGGGGGTCTCTTGGGGCAGGGTCTGGGGCCAGGGTGGTAATAATAAACCTCTGGCCGTGCCCGGGGAGCGTAGTACCAGTAGTAATAGTAGTGATAATAGTAATAGGGTAGTTCAGTGTCGTGTCTGCCGAACTGCACTCTGCTGGCTGGGTTTAGGGTCCTCTTAGTTTCAGCTTTTGCTAGCTACTTAGCCTGGATCCTAATTTTTTTGGAATCCCGGAATATTTTAATTGTCACCCCTTAAATTATTGTCACCCCCCTCCTAACATCAATAGTCTGTGCAAACTGGCTACGCAATTAAAACTCCTCTTGCGCCCGGAAAGTCTCCCCCCGAGGAATATTTTAATTGTCACCGGGTTTATGACAATGACCCCAACATTAGTCGCAGTCGGAGTGGGAGTGGGAGGAGTAGGTGAGTAGTTGAGTCGGTGAGTCGGTGAGCAGGTGAGTAGGGGAGTGGGGGAGTGGGTGTGGAGTAGGAGTGGAGTAGGAGTGGAGTAGGAGTAGGAGGAGCAGGAGGACCAGGAGGAGTAGGAGGAGCAGCAGGAGCAGGAGGAGCAGGACAAGCAGGAGGAGAAGGAAGAGAAGGAGGGGAAGGAGGAAGGAGGAAAGAGGAAGGAGAGAAGGGAGTAGCAGTAGGAGTAGGAGTAGGAGTTGGAGTTGGAGGAGCTCGGAGGAGGAGGACGAGGAGGACGAGGAGGAGTAGTACTAGCAGCAGCAGTAGTACGAATACATGAACAACTACTCCTATTGATTCGTAGACCCTGAACTTCAAACCCTTGAGCCTTTAACCGAACCGCAGACCCAAACACCACACCCTTGAATGCCCCTTTCTGAGACCCTTCCAGAGGTACGAGGCACGCCGGCAGAGCCATGAGGTCGCCCGGTGCTTGGCCAAGGACCGTTCTCATCAAGGCTTAGAACCGGGTTAGGGGCCACGGGTTGCTCTGAGGGCTGGTACAAGGGGTTTTTGGGGCCTGACGGGAGTGCGCTGGATTGTGCGGAGCGATGCATGGCTCGCGGCTCCCACTTTGCCCAGAGCCTAGCACCAGGGAGGTCAGGCAGCTGTAGTCTTTCTATCGAGCCCACGGCCTTGCTCGGCTAGGAAGGACTGTCAGCATTTGGCCGAACAAAAGAGCGTCTGTGCAGATGCATCTTTGAGTGTCACGGCCTCCATGGGCTGGAGGGTGGTTGTAGTTTGTACTTTATGACATGAGAAAACTAGAGACAGTGTATAGGGTTCACGCTTTGGGGTTGAACCAGCAATCATAGGTCCAGAAGCAAGCAAGGCTGAGATCCACAGCCCTACATCCTGTACCCACCTGAAAGCACCCAACGCGCCTAAGCCTTTTGGAGCTCGAGGAGACCGGCGAAGACCTACAGGCTTTGAGGACAGACCTCGGGGGGCTCTCTCATACTTTAAGGTTCAAGTTAGATCACTGCACAATAAGGCACTACTGCAAGGGTGACTAAATGGCTTACAAAAAACCTGTAAGGTTTCATGGTTCAGGGCCATTGACTTCACTGTTGACGCTCGCAGGGTGTCTTGGTTTGCCGGGCATCTGTTTCGTCTTGTGTCATGTATGTTGCGTCAAGTTTTGCCATGGGCTGTAAAGGGAACCCGAAGCTTGCGCTGAACGCTGGGACAGCTTGTGGCCCTTAATCTGTTGCGCGTGCTGTGGCTTCGTGATGAGATGGCTCCGTGGTGCTGTGTGACAGGGTGACATGGGGAAGCCCTACAGCCGCCCCTCGAAATCCCTACACCGAGAGCCGAAAACGCTAGCACCTTAGCTTTTGTTCATGCTGAAGGCCAGAGACCCTTGGGAATCCTTCAGTAAGGCTGGCAAAGGCTCCAAACCCAAACCCGTACAGATTCAAAGCCATTGCATCCGTAAATCTTTACACCCCCACTCGCAAGCAGACCCGAAATCCTTAACGCCTGCAAACTCCAAAACGAAGCTTCTACAGTCTTCATGGAGAACCCGGTCTGGCTGGATCACCAGTCCTGAAAGGGACATGGGTGGCTAGAAGGAGTTTTTGTGTTTATGTTTCTAGCTTATGCTTTTATTGTTTTAGTGTCATAAGATTTATGCCTTAAATGGCGGGCTGTCCAGGTTTTGAGGGCTTCTAAGCCTACACACCAACCACAGCTGCCATGCGATACCTGCTATACCTACGATACCTACGGTACCCACTACCTAGTAAACATATTACTACTTTACCTACAATACCACCACCGACCTACTACCACCACTACCACTGTTACCACTACTACCACTACCACTACCACTACCACTCCGACGACTACGACGACGACGACCACGACGACGACGACGACGACTACTACTACTACTAGTACTAGTACTACGACTACTACTACGACTACTACGACTACTACTACCACCACTACTATTATTATTATTACTACTACTACTACTACTACTACTACTACTACTACTACTACTAGTACTACTAGTACTACTACGACTACTACTACTACTGCTACTACTACTACTACTACAACTACCACTGCTACTGCTACTGCTACTACTACTACTACTACTACTACTACCACTACTGCCGCGACGACGACGACTACAACAACAACAACTACTACTACTACTCCTGCTGCTGCCACTTCCACTCCCACTCCTACTGCTACTCCTGCTGCTCTCCTACCGCTACTCCTACTCCTCCACTGCGACTGCGACCGCGACAGCGACTGCGAATGCGACCACGCCTGCGACTGCTGCCGCTGTTGCCGCCAGCTATCGCTATTCCTGTTAAGGCAATATGCTACATAGGTTTTGTCGCAGAAAACCCAAACCTAAACCCTAAACCCCGAAGCTCCTGAGGCCATGGATATCCTCCAAATCCAGAAGCAGCAAATACCAAGAAGCCTCAAAGCTGCAGAGGCGGTCGAAAGGCCATGTGTCTGAAGAGGTGGCCAAAGAGGCACAGAGAGCGAACAACTTCATGTAGGCGCTTGAATAATCCTTAGCCTTAGACCTTAATCTAATTTCTAAATTGGAAGGTTTCAGGGTTCTCAGGGGTTGTCGGATTCGAAGATTCTAAGGTGAAAGGATTTAGGTTGCAAACTCGTTTAGACTTCGATCTTTGGGATTTTTCGGGTTTCCAGGGTTTACGGGTTCTGCGAGGTTTCTGGTTTGGGGTCCTCTTGTCAAGGTTTGCAAGAGCTTGGAGGGAACGGTGCATCGTGCTGGGGTTCGGCGGCTTCGATGTGGTTTTGGACTCAGAGTCTGGTGAATGAGCTTTCGGATAAAGTCTGAGAAATTAGGGTATGTTCTTCTCTGGGCCAAGATCTTCTCGTTTCAGTCATGACTCAGGTACCGCCTGCCCGGTCTTCACGGTTGAATCGACTGTATGCAGACTTCTGTAGAACGATAGGCGCACGGATTGATCAAGAGTGTCCGATTTTCATCTCATCGTTTTTCCCACCCCTAACCCGCATCAACCCTAAACCTGGAACAGCCCCATATGTTGAGCCTTCAGATTCGAGCTCTTTGCGCGCTGTTGGCGATTCTTTCCAAACCAGAACTGCCGTCATCAGAGTCATCAACCCAGCAAGCCTTACTCAGGGAGTTCGGTGTACGGCTAGAGAATTTTAATGGATAAATCCCTAAATGCTAACGCCAGTGTTTGGTTTCGAGATGTGAGGGGGTGTAGGTTTACGGTTTAGGATCATCGGCCGCATTACTGTGCTTGGTCAAAGCTTTCAGTTGGAGCCTTCGTCGCTGCAATGCGTGATCACGGTTTAGGGTTTAGGGTTTAGGGTTTAGGTTTTAGGGTTTAGGGTTTACCACAACACTATTTTCATACTCGCGGCCAGTATGGCTGCTTGCAAGTTTGGGGTGGTCAAGAAGCCCCTCTAGTCCTTAACCTGAACTGACAAGCTTCTATACTGTGTGGTTAGATACCCATGGGTTAAGGCCAAGTCAATACACCAGCCTTACACCAGGTGTTGGCGGAGCAGCAACAGCGCATTGAGACCTTGAAACAAGATGCGCGAGCGCAGGACGGGGTCTCCTTTGTTAATATATTTGGGGTTCCTTATGATAATTCTAGTAAAATGGGCCCCCAAAATTACTAAGGCCCCTAGATTACATGTTGCGGTGGTTTGCACCTCCCTGCAAAGCCCCCAACCTCCATTGCGCTGAGCTCCAAAACCCGAAGCTCCCGAAACTTCAGGGTGCAGAATTCAGATGACACGTGGGTGTGACTTTTGCGAAGCTTCTGGGGTCCAACATTTTCCTAGCTTCCTTGTCGTAACTGTATTACATTCTGCCCTAAAGCCCTATTACAGTTATGAAGGCCCCTCTGTGAGAGTGGAAGTGCCCTTGGCCGGGAATTCCTTGTTTTTGTGTATTCAATACCGACGCTGCCAGCATAGTTTAGTTTGAGGTGATTGCTGATACTTTTGTCATATTCCAGGTTATACGAAAGCGGACTATGACTATGCCCCAAGCCGCCAGCTGACTACCTTCCTCTGCTCTTTCGTAGAGTTCGACAAGCTCGTGTGGCCCTTGCAATTCTGGGCCGTCTTCAATCAAATTTGCTCAACCCCACGTTCGAAGTCGAATTAGAGTAACTGGAGAAAGCAATTGCAACATGTACAATAGGATCCGTACATTTAGAACGCTTATTACCCGTCCTGTATACCCGTAGTCATGTCACACTCCGAAGCTACACTCTTCTTGCTCCGGTTTCAGTATAATCCCCTTATGCGGGTGATACTTCGATTAGCAAACTACAAACTGTCAAAAGTAGAAGAATTGCTCGTGATCACAGCAGCACGATCATCATTATTACTATTATTATTACTCTATTTTTAGTATTACTGTAGTTCTTGTTATTGCTATTGTTATTATGATTGTTACGATTATTTTTATTATGATTATTATTATTGATATTGTTGTTACCATTGCTATTATTATTATTATCATCATCATTATTATTTGTGTTTTTATTGCGACTATTGGTAGTATTATTGCTAGTACCGTTGTTGTTATTTCGATTGCTACTCGGTTGTCAACATCAGTAGCACCAGTGGTAGTTGTAGGGGTAGTGGTACCTGTAGAGGTCGTAGAACGGGTAGTTGTGGTGGTAGTGGTAGTGGTAGCGACAGTGGTGGAAGTGGTAGTGCTAGTGGTAACGCTAGTGGTAGCGGTAGCGGTGGCGACGGTCGTGGTTGCGGTGGTGGGGTTGCGGCGGTAGTGGTAGTGGCAGTCCTGGTCGCAATAGTACTTGGTAGTCGTCGAAGCAGAAGTCGTAGTCGTTGTAATCTTGGTCGTGGAAGTCGTCGAAGTAGTTGGTAGCAGTCGTCGTTGTCGTATTGACAATCATAGTCATACTCACTAGGCAATCATAAGGACAGTAGCAATCAGAGCCATGACTTAGTCACAACCCTCATAATCAAACTTTGACTACAGCAACCATACTAGTACGGAAGCCAGCAAGCATAGGCCCGACGAGGATGAGAAGCTCCTGAGCCTTAGGGCGGACCTCTCCAGCGTTCTCGACTTCATTGCCCGTCTGGCACGTTCTTCACGAGGGCTCAGGCTTCAGATTTTAGGGAGGGTCCGGGGGAAGGGCGTGAAGGATTTAGGGAGGGTTCAGAGTTCACCGTTTAGGCAGGTTGCAGGGTCTAGAATTCAAGCAGATACGGGCCCAGAAGACACAAGCTTTGTCGTTGTTGCAGGCGGCCGGCCTTCCCGAGACCCCACCACCCCTACCTGTAAGTAGAATGTGCATTTCTTCAAGATATAGCAGGGTCCCTCGATACGGGGTCGTTCATGAAGGGACAGCGTGTCCTGAAGAAGCTATGCGACTACAAGGAGCCTTGGCTTTCGTAATTTCGGGATCTTGGAATCTTGGACCCTACAAGCCATTGATATAGGGGCTTTGATAATTAATTACCAACACTATTTTGGGGGCTCCTTATTACAATTTTAGTACAATGGGTCCCAAAACCCTCTTCTAATTGATTATTAAGGCCCCTATAGCACAAAAGCCATACCACCCCTTGCAAAACCAAGGCTGCCAAGCCCCAGGACCCAGAAAACCCAAAGCCGCAACCTGCCCACCGAAAACTGTTGTGGTCATGAAGGACTACCCAAAAGCCCTGCTACAGAAAACTCTGTTGCTTCAGTCCTGTTACTGAAAGCTCCGTAGCCGCAGGATGTCCCGGCTCATGGAATGGGGCTTGTAAGAATTGTGATCTTGTTAGGGTTGTGGGAATACTGATTTGAAAAAACGGGTAGTATGGAATGGTAGTCAGCATGCGAAGCACAATGTTTGGACGTCTTGAACATTGCTTCTCACCATTTTCATTATTGCTCTTCTTCTTGCTAGTGGGATCCGAGCCTCGACATCGAAACTTGCGGCGCATCGAAGGGGCCATGGGATGCGGTGCGGCCTCCGGACAGGGTACAAAGGTCCACCCGGAGATCCAGCCGAAACGGGGAAGAGCCGATCTGCAGCAAGTATTCCAAGCCTTTCCCGAGTACGACGTCCCCTTGCCTGCCTCAAACCGTCGCACCGAGAGTCATCACAGCAAGGAGGCGACGAAGGGCCGGGACAGCAAGCCAAAACCAGGCTTCGACAGTGCTGCTGCATTGCCCACCGAAGACCCGGAGGAAGCCGAAGCCGACTGGTCCTCTTGGGACTCGGCCGAGTGGCGGGATAACCATTCGGAGAAGCCGCAGCCTCCTGGCCGGCGGCTGCACGAGCGGCACGTGCGACAGCTCAACGAGTTCCGGGAACAGCTGGAGGAGAGGCCGAAGCTTCTTGAGAAGATGGTGAAGAGAAGGCGCAGCCGTAGCCCTTGAAGACTTGGGCCATGGTCTGTGGTGGGGTTCCAGGACTGGGGTTTTGCGGGATCGTTGGATTCATTGAATTGTAAGCGTCGTCTTAGGTGGATGAGGCACCTGGCTGCGCAGAACGGAAGCATTGCAGAGAACACCCGGCAGGGCAGGGTGCTCTGGAGGCCTGCGGGGCTTTTATCAAGACAGGGAGCTCCTTGCCAGGCCTATGAATACATGCATCTATCATCAAACGTGTATATCTATCTATGTATCGATCTAACAATCGATCTATCTATCTTTTTCTGCCCATGTATTCACCTATCTGCTTATCTGCCGACGTACGTCATACATGCATGCACTTATCATTCATGCATTCATGCATGCATTCATTCATTCGTTCGTTCATCCATTCATCCATTCATCCATTCATCCATCCATCCATCCATCCATCCATCCATCCATGCATTCATTCATTCATGCATCCATTCATTCATTCATTCATTCATTCATTCATTATTTCATTATTTTTCCTTCGTTCATAAGATGTAACACACGCACACATAAACATGTATAAACACATGATATGCGTACATATATGGGTACAACATAATACAACCACTTACTTGCGTAGCTACGTACATAAATACATCCATGAGTGCTGGCATGCATGCATGCATGGCTTGCTTGCTTGCTCGCTGGCTTGCTTGCTTTCTTGCTTACTTGCTTGCTTGCTTGCTTACATGCATGCATTCATACACACATGCACATGTGTATATACGGAATCTATGTGGAGAGATAGACATAGATCGATCCATGGGCAGATAGTTGTGGTCAGGAAATCCATCAGGCACCCGCGTTTTCCAGCACTTCGCTGTCAGGGGGAGGGTTCTGCGTGCTTCAAGATTTAATTCGCAATTTTGAAAGCTCCAGCCTCAAGACCATACCGCTGGTACAAGTGACAAACAGTGGTAGTGGTATTAAAAACAGTCAACGGTGCTGGGTGATAAAGCTGTTGTAGTGGCCGCTAATGCATAACAGATACAACAGCATTGATAATGATGAGGACATGGACTGTGACATTCAAAGTGCTCGTCTGTTGATGAAGTCTTTATATGCCTCGAGTGTGAAGAGCTCTTCACGTGTATACCCAATGCTCTGCTTGTAAGCGCCGTGTTTTGCAGAGCAGCTATGACCGTTTTGTTCGCATAAGACGGCCCAGCGAGGAACCTCGAAGAAACCATTATGTGCTCTGAAAACATGACCAGCCCAGGCCTGCCATCCTAAACCACAGAATTGTTGATCTTAAAGTCTTAAGACCTGGGGCGCACGAGTTAACCCCCACGTGGATGCAGCCAAGAGTTGCTGTTTCCGTCTGGCAGATGGCCGCGAATAGATCGAGGCAGCCTGTACAGTTCTTCCATAATTTTTTGATTCTTCGCACTTCCCTTCCATCGCGCTGCCTTTAGCCCAGGTATATGATCAGCGAGAGACAACTTAGGACAGCGAGTGCGCAGTGTGCGAAGGGGTGTTTAGTCTGAATATTGTCCAACTACAGCTCAGTGAGGCTTTGCATTTTTCCAGCCTTCACCACAGTCCAAGCATCAGCTCATGCAGCCCCGCTGTTGCAACATCACAACTTTTCAACGCCACCCCCTTACCCACTTGAAACAAGCTTGGCAGTCGGTGCTGCTTGGAGCGGCGGCGGTGGTGTTGGGATCCTGACCAGAGAGACCCAGAGACTCCAGGATCTCCCTTACACCCTGAGCCCTTCAAGCCCAAGGCCCTCAAAGCCGCAAGCCTCTTAGTCCTATGCCTAAACCTGAAAGCCCCAAAGCTTTAGACCCCAACACGAGAAACGCCGAACTGTAAATCTATTGTGAGAGTGTGTCATAACCATGGCATAGTAGAGTCTCAGGGAACTGTGCGACCGGGTGCGAGCGGCCAGGTTGCGTGTTTAGGGACAGAGAGCCGAGACAAAGATAAAGGGCTTAAGCTTCAGGGTTGAGGATTTAGAGCTGAATAACGTAAGTTCTTGGGGTAAGGCTTAGGCTTAGGGTTTTCAGTTTCAGGGCTAAGGTTCGCGTCCGAACTTCGAGCTTGATCTTCGGAGTTGGGGATTCAGATGGCTTCCGGTTTGTCGGTAAGCATTCGGGAAAGCCTGAGCTAAATCTTACCGTGAATGCCTGGGTATGTTTAAGACTTCACAAGGGGAATCTGAGAGCCGGAAAGCCCAAACCGTCAAGCCTAGGTTCAAATATCTGACTGTTATCGCATGTGTCACAGACTGTTGCGGTATAAGTCAGCACATCTTAAGAAGATGTTTTGTGTCCATGCGTTGTATAGTGTACACTTGCATGTTGCAGTTTGTTTTAAGTTGCACGTATACACACGTATGCATATATATATATATATACACACATACAGACATAACCAGCATGCTGTTATTTGCTACCGCTCCTTGCATACTTATTTGCCCCAGGCTTGTCTGGTAGTCTAGTATGCCTACTAGATCTTTATGTCGCTGATGGGCATTCACTTCTTTTGTAGAGGGCCCCGCATTCCTGCGCGCTGTCAGAGGTTTCGGGACTATAAGAATGCCTGCATGTACATGGAAAACTTTACCTTCAAATGTGGAGCCTGATCTCAAGCCCGGTCCCCAAAACTCCTCCGGCGGGATTTCCAAACGCACGCCCAAGTCAACCCGTCCCGCATCAGGTGCGCGTGCACATCGACCAGCAGGGGGGTCCCTCGAGGTGGGAGTGATCCGCACAGCATGTAAGCACATGCTGGGACCCCACACACAAATCAACGCCGCAGATGCCTTCTTCTCTGTGCCCTGAAGTCTGCATCGCAAAACCAAGCCGTAAGCCTTAAACTATAAACCTCCATAGCAGCAAAAGCCCTACAGCAGATGGAAGAAACAGACCTTGAACTCGTAGGGCCTAAATCCACAGCAACAAGTTCGACAGGGATTAAGCCACCATTGGGTATTTCCGCTTTCGGTTTGGGAGTCTTGCAACTGCACCGCTGATCCCTGACTCTTGCTCGAAGGCTCATGGTTAGCCCACACGCCGGGGAAGAAGCACCCCAGTAGGTTTGACTCAGATAGCTCGAGCCTTCGAGTCATCCTTAAAGTTAAAGCTTTACTGCAATTTACCAACCGTGCTTGGGATATTTATCGGCCCAGAGGCCTTCCTGAACAATAATCCGAACCCCAACCCTGAACCGTAAACCCTGAGCCTCAAAGGATGCGGCCTCAACCATAAAACCCAAACCTCTACATATATCCCAAAGCTCCAAATCTCAAGTCCCCAATTACTGCGAATCCTTAACTTAACATAGGGGCCTAAATAATGACCAATACTATTTTGGGCGGTTTCCTTATTATGATTACAGTATAATGGGCCCCAAAACCCTATTCTTGTAGATCCCTTATAGTAACCCCTACAGACCCCTTCAAAGGAACCCTATTCTAATTATTTGTTTCGGCCCCTTTATTCAGCCTTAAGAGGCGGATACCTTATTTTGGGGTCCTTGTAACAAGGATCCTAGTATTTAGGGTACTATATTAGGGTCCCCTATTTTCGGAAACTCCGATGCCCCCAAGCCTTAAAAGGCGAATCGTGCGTCACGAGCTGCTCCCGGCAGAGTTCTCCCGGGCCGTGCGCTTCAGCGACCTAGGGGAGGTGTGGCGCAGGGTTTTTGGAGTTTAAGGTTTTTGGGGTTTGGGGTTTACGGATTTTGGGGTTTCGGGTTCAAGTTTTTTTAGGGTTTAGGGTTGTTTGTGGAAGATGTTGGTGTAAGTTTTTGTTTGGGTTGCGTTGTTGATTTTTATTGCGGTTTTTGGGTTTTCAGAATGTCCAAAGTTGATTTGGCGGTTTCTTGTTTTTAGTTTTTGTGATTTTTGTTTTGTTTGTGTGTGTGTGTGTGAGGGCCTTGTGACCTTGTGGGTTTCTGCAGGGGTTTTACATGTTGATCTGCTATTGGATCAGCTGTCGGTTCGGGGTTCCGGGTTGGGGGTTCGGCTTTCGGGTTCAGGTCCTAACGTCTGACCGTGTCGGTATGTACTGTGTTTCGAGCTTCGAGCTTGGGGTTTCTGCGGGTTTAGTTTAGGGCTAGGAGTTTGAGGCTTGGTCAAAGATTCGGCAAGGCCTCCCCACCAAATAGGGCCGCAACGCCCCCCACCAAAAACTGGTGTAAAACTCAAGCCACAGCTTGAGAATCCAACCTTAGACCCTAACCGGCCCTAACCCCTGAGCTCCACGTCCCAACCTGCCAGCACAACACCTGAAACCAACGCCCAAAACTTCAACCTTGCAGCTTTTGACGGCAAGCGCCATGTATACAAAGGCTTGGGTTTCCGGGTTTGGAGATCATTGTTGAGGGTTGAGTTTCAGGATGCTTTTGGGCTCGGGTGCTTGGCGTGAAAAGTTTCCCCATGGCTGCTAACATGGACTTAGCACGACCACCGCTACACTGCCGCTCTTGAGCACGGCTTGCCAGAAGGCTTTTTGTTTTCGGGTCTTGTAGCAGTGAGACTGGGAAACAACTGCTGCAAGCATAGCACGGACAACGGCGAGACAAATCATCCGCATTCTGATCCTCATCCTCATCGCCATCGTCATCATCATCATCAACATCATCCTTACCACGATCATCATCACCATCATCATCATCATCATCATGGCAGGCCCAGTTGCAAGAGCTGGTGACGCGATACGAGGCGTGATGGGGATGTTGAAGACATCACAGGTGTGCTTACAGGCTCTGAACAGTGCAGTCAGCTTTGTAGGGCAGACGTACAGCAAGTGGTAGTAGATCCTGAAAGGGTGAGCCAGGCCGTAAGCAAGCGGATATCTCTTCGAGTGTGCATCATGGAGTTGTCGATTTCTGCAAAGGAGGAGTGCCAGGAATGGGTTTTTGGGTGATGGAGTTTTTGCTGATCGGTTGTGACCTCTTTCTATAGCCTGCATTGCTTACATCACGCCTTCGAAGCTCTACCCCAGTCTTCCTTGCAAAACATCTTTGAAACTCACGTGACCGGACATCCTGTGCAGCCCGTAGACATTTCTGATACAAGCCATGAAACCCATCGCAACAATAGAGCATTTGCTGATCGAGTCCTGCAAAATGTGTCTAAGCAAGGGCCCACAAGTTCTTGTTAAAGGCTTTTTCAAGCTGACTGCAGGAAGCTTTGATGGGCGACCCGAGCAAGGCCGGATGTATACAGGGAGCGAAAAAGACGTCTTACGTGATAAGCCAGATTACCAGCAGGCGCTCATGCAATGGCAGCAGCAGAGGCAGCCACAGCAGAAGTAGCAGTAGGAGTAGTCGTGGTAGTCATGGTGGCCATAGAAACAGCAGCAGAGCATGAACAGTAGAGGCAGCAGGAGGAGGTGGAGGAGGTGGAGGAGGTGGCTGGCCACAGGCTTCGGCTTGAGACCCGTCTGAGCCGTTCGGCACTGTTTTCATATAGAATCGTTGGTCTTAGCATCAATTCCCCGCTACCTGGCTCAGATTCGTATGAGAGGCACCAAGTGACAGCACTGGAAGCATTGCCGTCGGCCCCTCGAGTGGAGGAAGGTCAGAGGCAGGATTCTTCAGGGCTGCATCGGAGGCGCTGCAACTTGCAGCACTTGCGGGCTCTGTTTTCCCAGTGGTTTCAGGGCCACTTCGACAGCACTGAAGGTAACCCTGAAGTGGCTACACTGGTTACAGGACCCAAAACACTGAACCCAATTCAAAAAAAAACTCGACCTTCGAGGAAAGAAACCCAAACCTCTTCCTGACAATTGAACCTCAACCGAAAGCTGCAAAGCCTTCAACAACTTTCAGTGCACCGGCAAATCCACCTAAGATTTTCGCGAGAAAGCCTGAACCCCAAACCCGAGACTCCAAGCCTTGAGCCAGAAGCCTCAAACCGGAACCCGGAACCCGCGCCGGAACCCTAAACCCGAGGCCGTAAACCCCGAACACCAAGCTCACTAAACCCTTCAAGGGCCTTTGAAACGAAAGCTCTTCCCCGAACCCCTAAGCCCTTTGAGAGCCCGTAAAATAGAAACCTAAATCCCAAACCCTGAAACCCCGTAAGCGCCTCCTAAGCACCAAACTCCCAAACCCCTTGAGAGCCTTGGGACAAAAACTCCCTAAACCCCGAACCTTAAAACCCTAACTCTTACGAAAGCAAAAAAAGCAACTCTTATCGTAACCCCCTACAGTACCCTAATTCTCACAGTAACCCCTACAATGGTACCCTGGCCCAACCCTCCTACTAGCCCCCGTAGCACCCTAACTGTTTCTGCGTCCCGCTAAACCCCAAACCCAAAACCCCTCGTTTCACCCGAGACCTGATCAACGACCCTAACCCTAAACCCTAAACCCTAAACCCTAAACCCTAACCGTTCTCGAGGCCTCGACCCCTTCGGCTGTAGCGGCGCCTTTGCAACGCCGGCCGCCGCAGGGGAACCCAGAGCTTTCAGAGCTCTTTGTTTAGATTTCAGGGTTTGGGGTTTAGGGCTTTTAGGGTTAGGGTCTTTAGGGTGTTTCGTGTGTGTGTGTGTGTTTTTCAGTGTTTTCAATTTTGTATTTGTCATTGTTTGTGTTTGTTCTTAGGAAGGGTGGTTTGTAGGGCAATTTTAGGGTTCAGGGCTTGGGGTCTTGGGGTAGGGTCTGAGGCTTACCCTTCAATCTTTTGGGGGTCTTCTAAGCTTGTATTGCTCTTGCAGTTTGTCCTCTTATCTCCTTAAGGTTCAGGATTCAGGCTAGTTGGGGCCAGAGAAAGGATTTTTGGATTAAGAAGGGTCTAGGGTTCAAGAGGGCTGAGGATTCAAACGAGTTCAGGGGTTAACAGGCTCAAGGTTCAGACTTGTTACGGGTTTCGGGAGCAGAGAATTTAGACTTTTAAGTTCAGGGTGGAGCCCATCTTTTCAGGCCTTTGGAGTAGGGCTTAGGGGCAGAATCCGATTGCTCATGGAGGCAACACCGGGATGAAACTGTGTCCTGTCAATAACTGCGGGTTTGCATGGTTGAAAGGCCAGTGACGGTGCATTGTTCACAGTCTTCTGCAGCCCAAGAACCGAAGAACTGCCACACCGTCTCCGACATTGCTCCCTTCAGTTGTCTGTTCTTGTTCTCGTAAGGCAGAGCCTGGAATTCTGATGCAAGGAGCTTGTGGAACGTCTCGCAGCCTCCAGAACCCTCTAAGTCTAAACAAAAGCACCTAGGGCCACTCAGGCCCTGAGCCCGAAACACAAAAACGACAACCACGACCCCCCTCACCCCAAACCCTAAACCCGAAGGCCCAAACTACCCGGAGCCCTGAGCCCTAAACCCTGAAGCTGTTACACCGCCGGAGCAGCAAGCCCAACCCTTTCACATCGAGCCCCATCTAAACAATGTAAACGGTGTTCTAAAGAACTCTAGAGCTCGCCTCAGCACAACCTCAACCACCAAGGCCTGAAAGCCTCAGACCCTTTTGCCTTCAAATTCCCCAACCCGGAACCCTAAAGTCCGCCATGCAAGACCTATAAAACAGGCCTCCGCTTCCCAGCCATGAGCCGGCGAGCAGCTCGTTTGCCCAGGCACGGCGCTTTTTTTCGTTGGAGCTTGGAGTTTGGGGTTTGGGCTGGGTTTGGAGGGGTTTCTGAACCCATGACGATCCTTCTCGCACTTCTTTCGTTTTCTGAAGGGCGCATGCACCGGCGTGTGTTCCGACGAAGGTAAGCATGTTTAGTGCGACTGTCCGTGATGCAGGCGTTTTGGTGCAAAGGTGTTGAGTGAGTGGAGCAGATGGTGGCTGGAAGATCAAGAGCAGCAGCCTGCGTGAGATTCAGTGGTGGAGCGCACCCTCTGCAAGCTAATTGCAGCTCGAGCATGGGAGCTGCAATACCCTGCTACTGGCACCAAGACATCGATTTCCTAGCACAGCAAACAAGGTGGATCGGGAGCAACCTTGTCGGGTCATGCTGCTACTGGGCCTCTCTCCCAACTTGGCTCTGGGACCATTGGCAAAGTCTGGAACTTGCAACATCCACTGTTTTAGTACTCTCCATCGCCTGCTTCTTGCATGCACGCATCCGGAGTCAGCCACCGTGCCTGCGTGAGTATGAGTTGCTGCAGCCGCAGGCCCTTTTGGCAAGCATTGGTTTGGAGGATACGCATGTGGGGCGGGCACGTGTGCTCAAAGATGCGGCATTCATGGCCATCGACTTTTTCCTGGACCTGTGGACAGGCTTGACTTACTGTTATCACGGATTCTGGGTCTTCGGTCCCGTCACAGTGGCCATCCCTCCAGTGTCTGGGTTGGTATGTTTTCTTTGCAAGCGCTGGAGTTGGCAACTGGCACCTCACGACCACGAGCTTTCCAACGGCGAGCCCAGCCAGTATTACAACAATGCGATGAACAGACATGGTCGTACTAAACCGGGCCTTCGCAATGAAATTCTGCAAGTGCTGCAGCTTGAGGCTTTTGCAACAGCCTCTGCAGCTTACACAGATCCGATGCAAGGCCGGGAGTGGATGGTGGAAAGGGCTTTCATGATGCCACGCGCTGTGATGCGGCCCCAAGTTTTGACATGGACATGAAAGCGCAGCAGCAGAAGAGATTAATGGAGGTGAGCGCTGAAGAGGTCCTGGCCAAGCATGGCGCAGCGGAGGGATAGCAGCGAGCATGTTTGAAAGCGGACTCTTGAATCCTGTCCGCGCATCCTGGTCAGTCCTTCTGGCCCAATTTGCCGGCCAAGGCAGCGCATGCCCCAGAGCTCGTGCAAGTGTACAGGCGTTACGCACAATGGCATCGTGGAGGGTTTCCCCTCCGCTCTGCTGCAATGCTATGCTTTCCTGTGCTTGGAACAAGCAGGCCTGTTGGAAGGCCCGCTCGACACAGGTACAAAGATTGCATCCATTTGTTCCGCGATTTTCAGCATGGTCGAGGCTTTAAGGATCATTTCATGTCATCTACCGCCTGAGACGGAGACTAACCTTGTGCCTGGGGGCTTCAGTGACACGAAAATCCGGCTTATGCAGTGCGTGATGTACCAGCTCGGGCTTTAAGCTTGGCCGCCCTGGGTGCCGCCCTGCGCCCTGCGGGAGCGGACATCACTCAGAACAGACAGTTCTTCCTACCAGTCCGGATGACCCTGGAGCTCGGTGCGGTCGTCCTACGGACACCTAGCGCATTGAGTTGGTCTCAAGATCCTGACAATCATTCTAGCATACTTGTCGGTGCCCATGTTGGTATTTCGGAGTCGGCGTTTTGCAGACATGATCAGCGTGCGTGCAGATCTTCACCGTAGTATGGCGAACCGCTGAAACATGCGCTTGCTTCTTTCTTGTGTACATGGCCTACGGAAGAGTGTGGGTTCCGAGGGCAAGGCGTGCTGGAAAGCCTGCAAGATAACGAGTTGAGCGAGGGGGAACGCTGCAGAGCACCAGCGCATGTGGCAGCAGAAACCAGAGGGTGCCTGAGAGTCTCCGGGCAAAGGCTGACGGTGAAAGGGCTCCGGCTCATTGGGCGGCTGGCACAGGAGATCTCGCAGTTTTACGTTCGCTTCACAAATTGGCGCCCGAGACTCTGGAGGATGCAGACGAGAACGGATGGGTCCTTGCACATCGCGGCTCGGGAGTGCCAAGTAGAAACCTTGACGCTCTTGCGGAGCTGCGGCTCACACACTTCGTGCTGGCGACCTGATTGAGGGCTTGACTCCAGCCCAGTGGTCTGCTGGACTAGGTTTCACAGAGGTGATAAATGCCCTCTCCCAGCTGGAGAAGCAGACCCACCACACGCAGTGGAAGTTTGCCATCAGATTTTGCGGCCCAAAGTGGCCACACGGAGGTTCTGCGGTTCCTGTACGAGGTGGCACCAGGCACACGCAGCTCAAGTGGTGTGCACTTTGCCTCCATGAAAGGTCAGGGCGAAGTGTTGAGACTTCTCCATCAACTTGTGCCGGTGCTTTCAGTGCCAGAATGGGTTACCAAGAGCTGACCGGGGCACATTTGGCGGTCGAGTATGGTCAGCAGGAATCATTGCGGATTATCAATGAGCTGGCACCTGAGACCTTGTACATGAAAGACAGAGCCGGACTTACTCCGGTACATTATGCGGCTTTGTCCGGGAACGTGCCTTTGCTACACCTTCTCCAAGACAAGGTGAAGCATTGTTTCAGTATGAAGGACAACCACGGACGAGTCCCTGCAGACTACGCAGATTCCCTGGAGGTTCGGCAAGTGCTTATGGGTTTCAAGTAGATGTGGCGGCGAAACGGAGGAAGACTGCCAAAGCGCTTCTCTTTGTCTTCGTCCCTGGAGCTCCCAAATCGACAAGCACATTGCAAGATTCCCATTGCACAAATCACCTGAATTCAGAAGTATCGTGCATTGCTGGCACTCTTCAGGCTGCACTTGCGAAAAATGTGCCGAGCGCCGAAGAGGATCGTATCATGGTTGATCAACCGTTAAAATCCGAAACCCTGGGCCCTCACTCGCCTCTCAGGAGAGACTGTTGCTGCGGTCGCGCCTGAACGAGGAGATGCAAAAGGCATCTTGGGGTTTAAAGGTCGCATACTGGGCTTGGGGTTGAGCTGGTTTGAGGTCTTTTGGCGTTTTTTCAGCTCCAGCAGGGGTTTGTGTTTAAGGTGAGTCTTTAGAAGTTGTTGAGGCTGTTCTGGTTTGCAGGTCGTGAGTCTTACAGGTTGTTGGTGGTGTTCACGGATTTTACAGATTTCACCAGCTTAGGAATGATAGGTTTAAAGAGGTCTCAAGACGGTTAGAAGGGTTTTGTGCGGGATAAGGGTCTGGGGCTCAAGCGATTTTACGCGCTTGAAGGGCCTCAAGGGCTTCAGAATATTCTTTGTTTATGAGGTTCAGGCGGCTTGGTTAGGCCGGGGCATGCTGGGCAGTCGATCTAGGTTTTGAAGCCTGAGCGCCAATGACACAGAGAAGAAGTCGGCACCCTTGGCACTGCAAGTCCTGGAGCCTAAACCTCCTGAGCCAGAAACCCTAATCCTCCAAACCCTAAAGCCCACCCCCAATACCCGGACCCAATCCGTTCTTCCTGAGAGCTTCTTGAGACCCCACAGGTTGCCGCGATCCTGGCAAACGATTCGACGATGCCCAGCGCGGGGTACCCGACGCAGGCAGCTGATCCGGTGCAGGATTTTGGGCGCAGGTGGAGTTCTACTATGAGCCTACAAGGGCTACTATAAAGGTTTCATATTGTTGCGTTTGCAGGTTTCAGGGTTTGCCAAAACCAGTCGTCCATGCAATCTGCGGGCTGCGGCCTGCGAGCGACAGCCCCCGGGTTCAAGACTGTATGCACCACTCCCGCAACCATTGCCACTGCTGATACTAGTGGTGGTGGTGCTGCTGCTGCTACTCACTACTACTAGTTCTTCTATTACTTCTACGGTACTTCTACATCTACTACTACTACTACTGCTGCTACTATTGCTACTATCGCTACTATTGCTACTATTGCTGCTACTACTACTACTACTACTACTACTTCTACTAGTACAACAAATACTACTACTCCTCCTGTTGCTGCTGCTAACCACTGCGACGAAGTTCTTTCAGTGTAGTTACGCATCCCGCCCAAGTCGTTTTCAGGTTTCGGCATGCCACCACCCCCGGGGCCCCTGTGGCAAAAGACTTGTACCCAAACCTTTAAGCCTTAAACCCTAGAATCTAGAACCCAAGCTTTAACCCCTAAGCACTAAGGCCGTCACCGAAGCACATTCAAGCTTTGGGGTTTGGGGTTTCTTTTCTTGATTTCGAACTTGTTTCTGCCACGAAGTGCTACGTGCGAAACCCTCCATTCGTGCTTAGAAATGATGTTTCATACTTGTGCATGGCTTTATATGATGCTGGCAATGATAGAAGATGATCAGTGTTAAGAGGCTCTAGAACCCCGAACCTTCAAACCCAAAACCCGACACCTGAAGCAAGGGATGCCAGAATCCCAAACACCCACTAAGCCCTAGACCCTAAACCCTCGAGCACACCGGCGAGGAGGGTGACGAGTCAGGGTTGGGGTTCGAGAAGGCGAGCCAGGGTGAAGACTATGCCACCAGCGAAAGTGATTTTCCTAGCCAAGGCAACAAGGGTTGCCGTTCAAGCCTACCTAACACGGTTGGTGTCTCAAAAAAAACCTAGCTCCAAATGCGCAACACCCCAAAACCTCACGCCCTCAAACCATCAACCCTCATCCTCATGAACGGATCCCAGAACCCAAAGCCCCCGAGGACTGCCAGCGGGAGGAGCTCCTGCGTGCTGCAGCCTGGGGGGAGACGCGCAGCATCAAGGAGTCCAGCGTTGTTTTGGAGGGCCGAATTTTGAGGGTTCTGGGGTCGGTGATCTAGTGTTTTGCGGGTTTCTTGTTTCATGGTTTCGGGTTGTAGGGTTCTGGGGTTTAGCAGGGGTTTTGCTGTGCAGGTTAGGACAAAGGATGATGACATCATGGTAGTTCTAAAGATCCGTATTGTGGTGTTGCTGTGGTAACTGCGGTCTTGCTGTAATAACTTTAGTATCCGTTCTTACAGCATTATCATAGTAGGTACCTTGACAATTCGACAGCCCTTACAAGTTCGGATGTCCTGTACCATGCATTGTAGTGCCTTGCCCTGTATTACCGGTTGTTGCATGGATGGCACTGTACTGTGCAAGAGAAGCCTCGTATGTTGTCCTATTTTGGGGTATGTGATACTGCGGCGCGGTGCTACATCAGATTTCCCGCTTGCCATGTAGTCTACTATAATACCTCGCCATGTATTCCTTTGTGTGGTTTGTGCAGTGTCGGCCGGCCAGATTTGCCGAAACATATCATAGAGTCTTGAGATTACACACGCACACCCTCACGCGCACACACACACGCGCACGCCCGCCCGCCCGCACGCACGCACGCACGCACGCACGCACGCGCGCGCGCGCCCGCNCAGTCACAGAGTGCCCAGTCCCCCTGCTCTTTCTATGACGTGAAACTCTTTGCTATCAGAGGGTCACACACACAGCTACTCCCCTTTGGAGAGTAGTGTGTCTAACTGGGGGCATCATGCTTGTTCGCAGGTCAACGCCGCAGCCCCATCATGATGCCCTCTTGGTTGGGGTTCACCATGACGTTTCGCAGGCCAAAGCCGCAGCCACGCCATGGTGCCCTTGAAAAAACGTCGTCAGGGGTACGGGTCCTGCCCCATTGAGGCTTGGGTCCTGGCCTCATGTCATTGTCGTCAGGGGTAAGGGTCCTGCCCCGTTTTTGGTTTAAGGCTTGGGTCCTGGCCTTGGGCGTCGTCGGGGGTACGTGTCCTGCCCCTTTGAGGCTTGGGTCCTGGCCTCATGCAGAAGCAATCAGGAATCAAGAAGCATTCAAGAAGCATTATCAATCAAGATGCATTCAAGAAGCATTCAGGCAATTTGAATCAAGTTTGTCAGGAATCAATCAAGACTGGAATCAGTTGGGAACGTTCACTGTCTTGATCAAAAACGGTATCAAAGGGNACGTTTCGCAGGCCAAAGCCGCAGCCACGCCATGGTGCCCTTGAAAAAACGTCGTCAGGGGTACGGGTCCTGCCCCATTGAGGCTTGGGTCCTGGCCTCATGTCATTGTCGTCAGGGGTGAGGGTCCTGCCCCGTTTTTTGTTTAAGGCTTGGGTCCTGGCCTTAGGCGTCGTCGGGGGTACGGGTCCTGCCGGAGTCCTGCCCCTTTGAGGCTTGGGTCCTGGCCTCATGCAAAAAAAACCGCTTTGGTCCCGCTCGTATCCAAAAAGAGCTGCACGGGAATGAACGACCGACACTGCAATGCATCGGCAACAGAATAATGCACTGAATTTGTAGTCTGCCCTCACACAGCAACGTACTCACAGGAAGGTTGGTCACGGTGAGGTTGAACGTTTTCGCTTTTTTGGCGAGGTCGGTTCATTCGAGCTCGGGATGGTCTCTTCGCACTCTACACGTTCCAACATAGGCGAACCGCACTCTACGCATTCCAACATAGGCAAACCGCGACCTACACGTTCCGACATAGGCGAACCACAATCTACGCGTTCCAACATAGGCAAGCCGCACTCTACACGTTCCAACATAGGCGAACCCCACTCTACGCGTTCCAACATAGGCAAACCGCACTCTACACATTCCAACATAGGCGAACCGCACTCTACGCGTTCCAACATAGGCAAGCCGCACTCTACACGTTCCAACATAGGCGAACCGCACTCTACGCGTTTCAACGTATGCGAACAGGGTTCAGTTGTTGCGGTGCATGCATGAGTGAAGGAGAATTTAAAGAGACAGGACGGTGACATGAAGGGGTGGTGAACACGTGTGCAAGAGGATCAAAAACGACGGGAGATGCACGCTCCTAGTTTCGTGGTGCATGTATGAGTGAAAGAAATTGGTGGGAGACAGGACGATGAAATGAAAGGGTGATGAGCACGGACGCAAAAAGTACATAACGAGTGGCGAAGTGCGCTCCCTGTATATCTTAAAAGTGAAAAAGCAAAACAAGATGCCTCCTTAAGTCAGAAATCTTTGCACTCGGACTTGCACCGGAATCGCACTCGGAGTGCTGCTTGTCTAGAATAGAAGCCAGCTGTACGAATCTTCATCGATCCAGCGCCGCTGTAATGTCGAATCTGCCACGGAGATGTAGGCTGCTGCCCCTTAGAAAGGGGAGTACACAACAAACCGCACTCTACACGTTCCAACATAGGCGAACCGCACTCTACGCGTTCCAACATAGGCAAACCGCACTCTACACGTTCCAACATAGGCAAACCGCATTCTACGCGTTCCAACATATGCAAGCCGCACTCTACACGTTCCAACATAGGCGAACCGCACTCCACGCGTTCCAACATAGGCAAACCGCACTCTACACGTTCCGACATAGGCGAACCGCACTCTACGCGTTCCAACATAGGCAAACCGCACTCTACCCGTTCCAACATAGGCGAACCGCACTTCAGACGTTCCAACATAAGCAAACAGTGTTTAGTTGCTGTGGTGCATGCATGAGTGAAAGAGAGTTTAAAGAGACAGGACGGTGACATGAAGGGGTGATGAACATGTGTGCAAGAGGATCAAAAACGATGGGAGACTCACGCTCCTGGTTTTCGTGGTGCATGCATGAGTGAAAGAAATTGGAGGGAGACAGGACGATGAATGAAAGGGTGATGAGCACGCACGCAAAGAGTACTTAACGAGTGGCGAAGTGCGCTCCCTGTATATCTTAAACGTGAAAAAGCAAAACAAGATGCCACGCACTCGGACTTGCACCGGAATCGCACTCGGAGTGCTGCTTGTCTGGAATAGAAGCCAGCTGTACGAATCTTCATCGATCCAGCGCCGCTGCAATGTCGAATCTGCCACGGAAATGTAGGCTGCTGCCGCTTTGAAAGGGGAGTACACAACAAACCGCACTCTACACGTTCCAACATAGGCGAACCGCACTCTACGCGTTCCAACATAGGCAAACCGCACTCTACACGTTCCAACATAGGCAAACCGCACTCTACGCGTTCCAACATNGTTCCAACATAGGCGAACCGCACTCTACGCGTTCCAACATAGGCAAACCGCACTCTACACGTTCCAACATAGGCAAACCGCACTCTACGCGTTCCAACATATGCAAACCGCACTCTACATGTTCCAACATAGGCGAACCGCACTGCACGCATTCCAACATAGGCAAACCGCACTCTACACGTTCCGACATAGGCGAACCGCACTCTACGCGTTCCAACATAGGCAAACCGCACTCTACACGTTCCAACATAGGCGAACCGCACTTCAGACGTTCCAACATAAGCAAACAGTGTTTAGTTGCTGTGGTGCATGCATGAGTGAAAGAGAATTTAAAGAGACAGGACGGTGACATGAAGGGGTGATGAACACGTGTGCAAGAGGATCAAAAACGATGGGAGATGCACGCTCCTGGTTTTCGTGGTGCATGCATGAGTGAAAGAAANACATGAAGGGGTGATGAACACGTGTGCAAGAGGATCAAAAACGATGGGAGATGCACGCTCCTGGTTTTCGTGGTGCATGCATGAGTGAAAGAAATTGGAGGGAGACAGGACGATGAAATGAAAGGGTATTGAGCACGCACGCAAAGAGTACTTAACGAGTGGAGAAGTGCGCTCCCTGTATATCTTAAACGTGAAAAAGCAAAACAAGATGCCATGACCCTTGCGACCAATTGATGTCAGCTTTCGGAAGATGCAGGCATTCATGCTTGAAAAAGGTTAGCGCCAGTCTTCTCAGCTCTTGCACTCTGGCCACATCGCGAAGAAAACTACAGGCATGGTCACCTTCCGGCCTGACGGTTCCCTCCATGAGAATTGACGCTGCTCCTGCCACTGTTGTGTTGTGCGCCACGTACAGCTTAGTCACCCCAGTCATTACCGCTACAGAGCGTACAATTTTATCAGCGAAGTGTCCAAATCGTACGCACAGGCATTTGCAAGAACTCGAAAGCGAAGACAAAGTGACTGACCGGACGTTTGCAGTCTGGTCAGCTGCCGCCACAGCTTGCGATACAAACTTGACTGCTGTCATGTACTCGACTGAGTGTCCGTGAGCTTCTTCGGCTTCGTTTATCTCCGACGTGATTTTCAACAGTGAATCAGGAACAAGAAGCTCAAGACTGGCAGGGACTTTTCTCGGAATCTCTGAAGCAAACTTCATGCGACCTTGACTTGAAGCAAGGCTACCTCTCTTGCTCGAAGCACTCCCTGCATGCCCACGTGTAGCCTTGCTCATTGCGACAACTACTGACTCAGACTACTCGCTGTACTCTTAAAGCCAGAGACCTGCGACAAGTCAGCGGGAAAGTCATCTCGGAGAAGTCAGTTGCAGACTGAGAAATCAATGGTAGAATCAGCTTCATGACTAGCCGGTAACACAATAATTGATTGCCAGACGAAAGAATCAGCTTGCAAGCTTGGATATAGAGTCAGAAAAAGTCATCCGANATAGAATCAGCCGGGAAAGTCAGCACCAGAGCAACCTCTGGGAGACACGGCGCCCATAGGGAAAGCCGTTGTGATTCACACTTGACACAATGTGTCACAGGTCTCAAGTCAGAACTAACCATCAGCCGGTAAAGTCAGCAACTCGGCCACACTCACTGAACTCCGGCTCATCCAACACTCAAACATGTGACTATTACGCTGACATGTCGAAATTGCCAAAAAAAACGATGCATAACTGATCATTGTGATGACATGGTCAAAACTGCAAGCTGTGACGTTAGTCACCCATGCCGGTTTCTTGCAGGTACAGGAGACTGCGTACAGTCTCCCTTCCAGTCAAGTTCCGTAGCTTCGTTGGCATGGCTAGGAACAAGACCGCCATGCCCCCTGCATCCTACGGATAGGCTCTTTGAGACAGAGTTGGACACACACACACACACACACGCACACACACACACACACGCACATATCCCCTTCCAAGTAGTGCTGTAGCCTGAAATGGCATGTGGACTCTGGGGTTGAGGTCGCTGAGGTTTTTGCAAGCTATGCTGAAGGGTTTCGGGCTTTGGGCTCCTGATGCAGCTGTGAACAGTGCGACTTGTGTCGGGGCTGGGTGGGGACACGACTGCATGAGTTTGTTCGTCTCACTGCCGGCGTCGTTGCAGCCCTTACTCCAGGCTCTTACTGCTGCCTGGGAGAGATGCAATGCTGAGCTTCATACAAGCTGTCAATCACTTAAGCGAGGTTGGAGCACCTGTTTCCTGTACCAGTTTTCTTGGAGATTTTCATGCTGACTCTAGGACGCAGTTAGTGTTAGGGCAAAGCAACCTGCTTGACCATGCCTCCCGCTGATCCGCTGCTGAATCCCCTACGAGCCGTCATCAGGAGCTTCACATGCTCACGGTGTGGGAAATTCGATACAACGGGCCAGCCGAGTTCGCCATACCTGTGTCCTTGCTGCCGAGAAGGGGTTGGTGGCCCCCTGCGCTATGCCTACACGAGCCTCATTTATGGGAGTGACATCGCCTACGTCATGGGAGCTCTGGCTTTGGGTTCAAGCCTGATGCTCAGTGGAAGTGAGCATAAGCGAGTCCTGCTGCACACAGAGGATGTGCATGCCGATTCACTGCAGCTGCTTGGACAGATCTGGCAGCTGCAACAGGTGCCTTACATCATCTCCGCTGGGGATCTCCATGTTTCAAGCGACAAAGCAAGATTCCGAGAAGTCTTCACCAAGTTGCATGCCATTAACCCGGAAGTACTGCCCTTTGACAGGGTTGTTTTTCTGGATTTGGATATGATCGTTTTGCGCAACATTGATGAACTCTTCGAGCTTCGCCCGCCGGCAGCCATGAGCACGGCCAAGCGCAGCGGCTTCGCTGATAGCCAATGCAAGCATGGGCAGCGGCTGTCCCATGATATGTGCTACATCAATGCTGGCACCATGCTTCTTGCTCCTTCAAAAGAGCTCTTTGAGCTGCTTCTGGCGGACGTCCTAGAGCCAGATCCTCAGTGGCATGTCCAAGCTTGGTCTCCTGAACAGAAGTACCTTTCGAATGTGATGAAGGGTGAGTGGAGCCACCTCAGCCAGCTCTACAACTTCGAGGTGCAGTTGCATTCGGGGGTGCCCTTGTCGCAAATCTGGCAGAAGACGGAAGTCCCCGAGATCGCTGTCGCCCACTTCTCCGGCGCGCAGAAGGTTTGGGATACAGAGCCGGACCAGGAGCTGGCTGTACTTAGCAACCACCATGCACGGGAGATCTTTATGTCCCTGTCGCCGGCTGTGCAGCGGCTGGCGGAAGCCCGATGTCGGCTGCTCCATGCGGAGTGGCACGTGAAGTATGCCCTGGCACTTCGCAGCTGCAGAGTTTCCTCTCCGTCGAAGCCGGTTTTGCAGTCGCTCCTCGCCACTGGCAGGCTGAGTGAGGGCACCATCGGCACTGGCTGGCATCCAGGAGACAGCCTGAGCGTGGAGGAGTCTGGATCCGTCCAAAACGGCTCGATCTACCACTTGGCTACCGTACTGCGACCAAGAGGCGACTCGCTGATCCTCTATCGAGAGGGGGCTAGCACCTCGAAGCCATATTGCTTTGAAGGTCGGGTCGAAGCTTGGGATGCAAAGAAGCTTCCACTGCCGGAGGATGTCGAAACCGCCGAGTTCGGCTTGGGAAGCAAGGCTATTATGTGGCTAGGTGAGGGTTATGTGCAGGGTGTTGTTGTGGCCCGCAGCGGTGAAGAGCGCTTGCTGCGAATCGGGTCACACTGGACTTGGCTGCCTGTCGGCTTCTTGCTTCCCTGCACAGCCCACGCCGTGGCTGACTTGGAGTAAACTCTTGCATTGCCGTGTTGCTGGGGGTAGCTTCCCTGCAGGATTACATAGCAGAACATGGCACAGCTTAGCCGGCTTAGCCTAACCTGTTACACTACATGACATCACATTGCATTGCTCGTACGTCTATAATTAACATTAATAAAATTTGTACTATATGATCGGCAGATGGGCATTGACATGATCATTAGCACTAACAGTTCCATAAGTTAACATCAACACCAACTTCAACTTCAACTTCAACATCCACATCCACATCCACATCCATACCATCCACCCATGCACCCATCCTCCCACCCACCCTCCCTCCCTCACTCCCTGCATACATCCATCCATCCCTCCCTCCATGCATCCATCCATCCCTCCCTCCCTCCCTCCTCCCTGCATCCATCCATCCCTCCCTCCCTCCATCCATCCATCCATCCATCCGTCCATCTATCCCATACTACCATCCACTCATCCACTCATACCCACCCAGCCAGCCATCCGTCCATACGCATGCATGCATTGCATGCGCACGGACAGGCATACACGCATACACACTTACAAATATCGGCTTAGGCTCTTCGATGCAGAGTAAAGACACTTTTGCCATCTTATGCTAGCCCTTGTCTTCTTCCATTCGTCCTGCCTGAGGTTGGAGCACCGGCCTCCCAGACATCCAATCCTGCAATCCCGGATACGGGTGGTTTGAAGCCCCGGACACGTCCTTGAGCCCTGCACCCTAAACCCCTCTCAGCCCCCTCGATGAGATACACCTTCAGGAGTTTCAGAAAACAGGGGACCCGGTCGGGTCAAGGCCCCTAAGTAAGAGTGTTGCCGATTTTCTGAAATCCACAGGCTGAATCCTTCAACCTTCAACTCAGCCTGAAAGCCTAAACACCCTAAACAGCTCTGAAACGCCCAAATTAGACCTTAAGCCGTAAAGCCTAAACCCTAACCACCCAAGTTCAACCTAACACCCGAAGCCCTTCTAAAGCCCGCGGTTAAGCTTCCATAAAAAGCACCGTTTCTCCAGGAGCTCCTCTCAGGGGGTGCAGGGAGCAGCTCCTCTGCACTTCGAGGTGGTTTGTCCCAAGTTGCAGCTGTTTGGGGTCTGGTGGTTCAGGGCTTGAAAGGAAAAGATTTATGGGTTTAGGGTGTCAGGGTGTAGTAGTTTAGCGGGTTTTAGGGGGTTCGGGGAGCTAACTTGTGACATTTAAGTTGGGTTTTCTGGAGTCTCAAGGCTCGGGAGGGGTGATGTAGGGCTTCGGAGAATCCCGCGAGCAATCGGGTTGGAGACTATAGTTGTAACAAGGATCATATGATGGCCTCTGCAAGGGTCCTTATTCAGGCACTAAGGAACCACTTGAGGTTTGATCGTTGGGGGTTGAGTGTTCCGCGTCAGGGTTTAGGGTTTCAGAGTTCCGGGTTCAAGGTTCAGGGTTCAGGCTGTTTGTTCATGGTTTAGTCTCCTTGTGTTCTCTCAGGCTCGTCATGTCCGCGAAAGAGACGCGTGAGGTGTCCGTGAGTCTTTTGCTCAACGAAGCCTTGAACCGGAACCCTAACTCTCGTTTGAGTTCCTCGTCATGCAAAGTTCGAACTGCTGCGAGGCTCTGCCTGAATATGCATTTGGGGCGGACCAGTTTCCATATGAGAGCTGGAAGTTACCTAGTTCTCGCCAATGGTGCACGGCTTTGGGTTTCGAGTTCAGTGCTGGTCTCAGGGTTTAGGGTTTGGCATTTAACGTTTAGTATTCACGGCTTAGGGCTTACCCCCTCAACTTAAAGCCTAAACCCTCTGCCCAAACACACCCCACAACGCCCCCGTCTCGGTAGGATGGACGGCATGGCACGCGGCCGCCGCGCATGCGCAGGAATCTGCGGACTGCTGTTGGATTGGGTTTGAGGCATGGGACTCGAGGGGTTGGGGTTCAAGCAGTGATGGTGGTAGTTCTTCTAGCTGTGGTACTGGAGGACTGAGTACTGGTTAGAAGTGTGATTGGAATCGAGAGGAAGGTTTTACGGCCTCCAATTCCCGTCGAGCCTACGGCCTACGGCCTCAGTGGGACATGCCTGCAGCCCTTGGGCCCTGTCAGTGCCAGGGCTTCGTGCTTAGGGCCTGGAGCCATGTTCGTTCCTGTGGGATGGCTGATGGCAGCCACTGCGGCCGTGGCCATCAGCGACAGCCCACAAACGTTTCAGTGCACCAGAAGCTTTGCTTGCAAACAGCTTGGTCGAGTCTTGAGCGTCGCTTAGGAGCCTCCAAGCGCCCCTTCCAGGACCCTTGATCACAGCCTTTCGTTCCTTCGAATTCGCAACATATTGCCCCCCGGGCCTTCAACATCCAGAGCATTGTATCCCCCTGTTGAGCAACCAAACGTCGCGGAACTCTGGACCGAAGCAACTAGCAGCTAGTAACGATGTAGGCATCATACAAAGACTTACCTCTATCTTAGGTCGCCGTGACCTGGTTTTAGTCGAGTGGAAGACGCCATGCTGAGGTGTTGCGAGCCCTTGCGATTGCGCCGACGGCTCCAAGTGCTGCAACACGTCGACCTCGAAAGGTGTCAAAAATCGCGAGGCTTGGGCAGAGAGAGGGTTTAGGGTCTAGGGTGGCTCGTAAACTCTAATGCCGCCTAGGGTTTAGGGCATTTTGCTGAAGGGACACTGGATTCCAGACTGTCCAAGACCCTCCATTGTCGCTGTCTATCGACTTGGCTACGCTTAGACCGATTATACCTAGTAACTTAGTATCTCCCCCACTGGCAGCGATTACACTTCCAGGTTTTGGGGCTCCGAAACGGAGGCAATCCTGTCTACTTGGGTTGCTCCTGGAATCTAGTCGTATCCCATCTCCCAAGCTCCCAACCAGGTTTGATGACACAGCTTTGTCTACGTAAACTGTATACCGCTTGAAACACCCCACAGACTGAAGCTCTGAGGTCTCTGGGCTCTTTGCAGATCTCAAGCCTGAAGCCTCAAAGCTCTTCCTAATTCCCACGCCCCCTCGCCGCTTGCGGAAAAAGAAAGCACTCCAAAAGTGCCCTTAGCTCCAAAAGGATGCCGAGCACTGCTGCTGCCCCGCTTCCGACGAACTGCTCTTTGGCTCGGCGGCCGCAGTGTGCGTGGAGGCCGGGTCCGGTCCGTAGAGGGCCTTGGGGGTGATCGAGGATGATGACGAGGAGAAAGAAGGGGGGAGGACGAAGAGCCCAGGACGATGGAGGAAGAGGAGGAGGAGGAGGTTTCGTGAGGAGTATGACAATGATGAGAAAGACGATGGTGTTAACGACTTCGACAGCGACAGCGATGATGGTGGTTTAGGTTTCGGCGGGGATGATGATGGTGACGACGATGATGATGGCGGTAGGCTTTCGGCCGATGGGCTTCTTCTGGTCGCTGCGGCTTCGGTGTTGTCTTTGTTCTTCGGCCTCTTCTTGTTGCTACGACAAGCAAAGCCTCCCGAGGCAAAGAAATGCCAGTACACATGTTGCGAAGCCGGCATGAAGCTCTGTGGGAGCGATTGCTGCGATGCGTGCGCCCCAGAATTGGCATGCCCAGGCACTGACTAGGCCTTGGAAGTTTCCGCACAAGTGTAGAAGGAAGGGCGTTCATTCAGATGTTCTGGCTTCGTGGTCTAGGAAATACAGTGGCTTGAAGGCAGGACTTTCTGCGTCCCGATCTGTACCAATTCCTCCTGAAATCTCTACCCTTGCCTCCAGCAAGGCTTCTGCCATGTGTGGGGAAGGAAAGTGTGGCTCCAGCACCACGACGACGCCATCCTCAGGTGCCACCGGTTATAGCATATCAAAGGTTAAATGGGAGGGGGGGGGGTTACAATGCCAAGGCTTTCCCCTGCAGCCTGCTATATTTTGGTTCTGAAGGAGTCCTGCATAGAGTTTTTCCAGCCTGCACCCGGGCTCTCGGTGTTTCGGATCATCATATTTGTTGCTCAAGTACTGGTTAACTGAGGACACCCGAGCCGAACCAAGACGCGAGTGCTTCCAAGACGGACTTGGGCCCCTTTGAAGTTTGAGCTGCCTGAGCTGCAGAGCAGGCTGTTCGCAAAGATCCTGGTGGGAAATCGTGCCTGCCGGGAACTCGGTGCAGAATGGTGGAAGCTGCTACGCCATGAGAATCACGCGGCTGGTAGAAAATTTGTCACCACGTGATGAACTCCTCGGCGACAGCATCGGAGATCCAAAGCATGTGTCATGCTTAAAGATTCTTCCCAGCGGAATGTCCAGTATGCATACCTGTCTAGCATGACGAAAAGGGCCTCAGCCCAGGTCAGGTCTCCGGGACTACTGGCATCTTCCAGAACCCCATCTAAAATAGGGGCCTAAATAATTACCAATACTATTTTGGGGGTTCCTGATGACAGACCCTCCTCTAATTGTTAAGGACCCTATATTAATTAACTCAAAAGGATCTTCCGGAACTTTCGTGGAGCCCGCAGTTCGACTGTGCAGCTGATCGGCCCAGGGGGAGAAAGTCTGGTCGTTCCTCCTGGAGTTCATGGCGGCCCCAGGCCAGATTATCTGCTGTGGGGCGTTCGAGGTTAACGGAGTTGGGGCTTAGCCTTCAAAGGTTTTAGGCCTTTGGGGCCTCGGTGGTGGTCGTTCGGGGCTGTAAAATTCGAAGACTTTTCGTTTGGGTCGTTCGTTGACTGCAGGTTTGAGAAGTTGTGAGACTGAAGCCAGGGATGCTAATGCAGGAAGCGGAGGGTTTTCCGGCTCTGGGTCTCTTGGGTTTTCCGTGCAGCTCGAGTTCTGAGGTGTGGGGTCGGGCACTTTTTGCTCCCCCTGGCCCGAACAGCACAACCTGTGCCGGTTGGAGGCGATTGTGTTCTTTACTGTCCATGTACATGTTTTTGCTGGTGAGCCTGTACATGAAAAGGATGTGTTGTGGGGGTCTCTTGAAGTTTACTACTCCGTAATCTGCTGTCATAACCCTCTGGAGGCTGCAAGCGTGGCTGCTAGGATCGGATACGAGGCACCCGAATCTTCTCAGCCTGCCCCATGATAAGTTTGAACCAGAAGAGTTGCTTTGAACTTCAAGGTAGCTTCTTAGCGCCCGTGACCGGGCAATGCGGGCAATCTCTCAGCCCCAAGTCTTCCGAAGCCCTGAACCAGCTGCCTTCTGTGGCCTCGGCGCTGTCTGCAGCAGCTACTTTCTGCGAAGACGAACCCGGCTCGCTCTGACGACGTCCAGGTGACTTAGCTTGCGAGAGGTGGGGATGCTGTGTCCGACTATTCCTCCACATGGCTGGTGTTGGGGGCTTACCTCTCGATAGCGGCCTCTCCCCCTTGCCCAGGCATGGTTTGAACGTATTAGAGTATGGAATCTTATTGTACGTGGGATCAGGTGTGGCGAGGCCGCATGGTCGATATTCCGTTGGTCAATGTGCTCCTTCAGCTCGAAGTAATAGTCTAGCAGTTCCGATCGATATGATGTCTGCAAGACTAAAGGGTCAGAGGAGCCCTTCAGGCTGGAGGAGCTCGGGTCTAACACCTTGAGGCAGAAGACCAGTGAGTTAAAGCTTCTCCCGCCTGATGCATGCCCGAATGCTTCTTTGATCCCTTGCAACCATCAGCTGTGAAGCCACGAAGCTAAAGGGCACGAATAGATCAAGCCTCAATCCAGGCTTAGTGAGGACGGCAATCGCTTTATCCTTTACTGGAGATGGTTCTGGCCGGTTTCGTGAACAGGAAATCAGCCTTGAACCAATCTGGTCTTCCGTTGGCGGAGACGATTGGTTAACTTGTCCGGTGATGCCTTCAGGTGGACGGGCGAGCCACTCCTTGAATGGAAGGGCTTCTATACTATTCAGGGCACCAAATCCGAAACCCCGAGGTTCTGATATAGAAGCCTGAATAATTGCATAGTACATATTATCCCGGATCCCAAAACCCGATTTAAACTTATGAAGCCTCCTGTATCCCTGAATCCCAGGCCGCTCCGCCGTTTGGGGGATGAAGAGAGCAGCCTGGGCGGCTTTAGCTAGAAGGGCTTGCAGTAGTGCTTCTTGCGGCGTTTCGAGTTTGGGGCTGGAGCGGTGAAGCTCAATGCCTCGAGACCGCAAAGGGTTGCCAAGCCGAGCCCCTTAAACCTCGGCTGACTTGCGCCGCAACTGAACCACACTAGAAACAGGCAAGAACTTGTTGCACGTGCTCGCACCATCTCCCTTACCGTGAAACGCTGAGTATCGCAGTTTGCATTTCGGGCTCCTGCTGCTAGCACGCGCGCAGCCAAGGTAGTTACAGCCGATCCGACATCTAGCCTGCCGCAAGGCGGGCCCAGAGGTCTGGACGTCGCCGCAAAGAGTCGTTGTAACGATGGTGACAGCAGGATTGGCAAGAAGGATCAGTAGGACTACCAGATTGTCCATGTGAAGGCATCAAGCCCTGGCTTGCAGGCGTGCTGGCCGGGGTGCCCGGGCAGTACAGCGCTCGGCCGGTTCATCCCTGGCCGTAGACGAAGGGGTAGATTTCCACTAACGGGTTATTTCCAGTTCTTTCCATCTTGGTGTGTGGGTCTTTGTATCCCAAACGTTGGAACCTGAAAACAGCATAGAAGATGCTACCCATTTAATTCTTCCCCTGGTCCTGTGGCTGGACAACTACGATCAGAACAAGATGTCTTACGAGTCAGGGTTTCGGATTCTTCTCAAGCTAACACCGACCCATCAACCCGCAATGCTCGACTTTCATGCTATCTTGTTGTGTTTTCTGGTGTTCAATCAGAGCCAGGGGGCCATAAATGTCTCCGAGCGGGGGCAGTCATGTACAAAGTGTTTGTCTGGCGGTTGCCCTCTGGCAGGGCACACTCCTGCAGCCCTGACATCCAAGCTCAGCCTAACTCCTAAGCTTGGACCAAGCCACCAGGCGCAAAACCGTAAACCCGACGGTGGTCGGGGAATGTGACATTTCTCGCGCCCGCAACCGGACCGGACATCGGACCCCGGATGTCAAAGTTTTTTTTTACAGGCTTATGCGGCCTAGAACAAGAAATCGACAGTCTTGAGGGGTGCGGGTCATCGTAGTTTCATGGCTTTTAGATGTCAGGGCTTGTAGGGCTGGCCACTCCGGGCGCCGTGATGCGTCTGACAACTCGTTGGCGAATGTGTGTGTCGCCAATGCCGCGGCAGGGAGGAAGCGCATCAATCCGCAGAAAAAGTCTCCTAAGTTGCCAATGTTAGCATCCTCTGCAACGTGTTCCGGCACCACACCTTTCTTCTTGCGAGCTATTGCAAGACTACTTGTTTGCTTCCCTCACCTATGGCACCTATGTCAATAAGGCATCCGTGGACATGCCGACAGAGGGGATGATGGGCTGCAGCTACGGATCCGTGCGTAGCGCACGAATCTTCCCCTTTCTTCAGACCTCTGATAACGAGCCCGGTGTGGGGGTCGAAGGGCAGAGGGCTGAACAACTGTCGAGACAAGATGCTGTGTGTTTTGGAGAGCGTGTGTCAGAGGATCTCGACCGTGCGCAAACATGTTTCAGACGAACCATGCAGATACGCTGCGTGTCTTGTTGGATCCGTAACAGGCTCTGGGAATGGACCCTCCTCACGGCCATGAAGACCATCTGAAAGTTATCAGGGCTCGGAACAATGCTGGACATCGAAATCCGACTCCTCTCCTGTACAAAATGCTGGTGTTTGGGGATAAATGCTTGTAAACTCTTCACACCACGAACCCCACCTCAACCCTGGCATCGTCCTGAACCTCAATCGCCTCGACTTAACCCCTCCAAGATGCCAGGACCGCGCCATTGCTTTCCTGGCACAAGAGATGCCAGAGGCCCGCTCCCTGAATCTGGGTCCGAGCTTGGCTGCCGAGCTTCGATTTCTGCGACGGCTGGAGGACTTGTGGGTGTTGGCGGTCAGGGGTGGAGTCGGAAACTCCAGGTTTCATACCCCTTGACAGATCTTGGCCATCTAAGCCTTTCTAAGCCTAGCCCCAACGGCTCAGCCTAAACTCCAAACAAACCCCAAAAGCTCGAAACCCTAAGTCCCACCCTGCAGGGCATTGATGCTGTCACAGACTGTGGTCTGCCGGCTCTGGGCATCGCCTGCATCAGGCTAATGGAAGAAGGGTTTGGGCGGTTTCGGTGTCTGCTTCGGGGTTTCGCTCCCCTGCTTGTTCTCAGAGGGACTTTGAGAGGGATTCTATGAGTCTATCATTGCATTTTTTTTTTTTGCCGGGGAGCGGGGGGGGGGGGGGGGGGGGGAGAGGCCCAAACCAAGCTTAGGGGTTGCTGAAATTTTCGCTGCTTTTCTGGGGGGGCCAGGACCAACTCTCGGGGCTACAAGTTTTCTTAGGGGGTCNTTGGGGGTTTCGCCTCCTTGCTTGTGCTCAGGGGGGATTTGGATGGGATTTTTTAGGTTTTTTTTTTTTTTTTTTTTTTTTGCCGGGGGGGGGGGGGGGGGGGAGGTGGGGGAGAAGCCCAGATCACGATTAAGGGATTCTGATATTTTCCATGCTTTTCTGGGTGGTCCAGGTCCAAATTTTCGGGTCTAAACGTTTCTGTAGGCGTCAAAGATTCCTAGAGTCCAAAGCAAGCGTGCAAGCAACATATCTTAAACCCTCCAGCGATTTTTAGCTACCCACACAGTTCAAGGGCTCGGTATGCCAAACCTCCAGTTTAAACCCCATACCCCGGTCGGAGCACATTAGCAGTTTTGGGTTTCTCTGTGCTGCCACAAAAAGCCGGATTTCTGTTGCTCATGTTTAGGAATTGGAGTGGGGGATTCAAGTTACAAGGCAAGGTGAGAAAAGGTACTAGGATTTAAATCTACAGAGCACCCTGAAAGCTTGTAGAACAGAATATGCACCAACGTCTCAGTTGGTCTGTCTAGTAGTGGCAATGACCATACTGACGACAATGATCACTCTAAGCCAAATCTGTTGACACTGTATAATTATGCTGCTGCTGCGGCTGCTGCATTTGAAGCTGCTGTTGTTGTTGCTGCTGCTGCTCGCTTTCTTGGTGCTGAAAACACCTGTCGTGTGGTTGATGATTCACTGATTGTTTTCTTGCAGTGCCAAGCAGTCATCCTTTTGCAGGGGCTATGTCGATTGTGCCAGGCCTGCATCGGGTGGCTCGGGTTGTCGGGGAGCTGGCCTTTGGCCCGAATCCCTGATCCCCAGAACTCAAAGTGCTAGATTCCGCTATTTTTTTGAAGCAGCCCATTTGCCCTGGACCTTCCCAAGAACACGTCCGCAGTTCCGGAACTTATGATAGCACTATACACGGAACGTAGCACATCTTTGGTGTGCTAAACCAGTCTAGTAACTAGTCTACAGTCGACATCTTTAGTTCTTTGATGGTTTTCGGTTACGACCGCCAACTCGAGACAGAGCAAATCCGGAACTGACGATTTAGTCGGGGCCTAAGGTTAAAGGGGCTGACATGCAGGCTCGGCTTTCCAGCCTGATACCAACTTGTGGTTCAGAATCTTGTAGTGGCTTGAGGCTTGTGCAAGGGATCGGCTTGATTGGGGTCATTCTAGCAGGCATCATTCAGAGACGGTGAGACGAATGGAGAGATGGGGTTTGGGTCAACTGAGCTTTCGATACAGACGGTATCCCCTTTCAAACTTGATGATGGCAGCCTTAGCTACTCTTTACCGTAAAGCTCTTCTGTGCTTAATTTAAAGTCCACCGACGGCCCCGCACATAGATCTGTAACTCCCAACTTCCCGAAACGACACGCCGAAAAAGTGAACTCCGCACGAGAGGACTTTGACCCAGTGCAGTGCCTCGCCAGAACAGCTCGATGCCCGGGGAAACGGCCCCTTGCATTGGGCAGCAGTGGGGGACCCAACATTACGTCGTAGGGGTCGGAATCATTAGCCATAATGTCCTTCAGAGTCCTGATCTACAGTATACCATGTACTGTACCCCAAAGTTCCATTGTAGAATCAAGGTATAATGTATCCCAGAACCCTGTTCTCATCATTATGACTGCTTCTTGCCTTTTGCTCGGGCCGAGGCACTCCTTTTTTCTTTCATGTGTGCCTGCCATGGGAATGTACGTAGGTTGTGACAAAACGTAGGATCGGCAGATTGGGACTTCAGGGTTCTTGGCGCTGCCGCTTGGAGTGGCTTGGGGGTTCCGAGATTGTGTACAGGATCATACTGGCTGGAACCGTCTGGATTACGGCCTCTGCATGCAGAGCTGGTTCCCGAGCTCGGCTGACACCAACGGCCAAACAGGCAGCCTTGCTAGTTCAAGCGGCACACTGGCTGTCATTGAACTACTACTACTACTACTACTACTACTACTGCTGCTTCTGCTACTGCTACTGCTGCCACCACCACCACCACCAGCAGCACAACCACCACCAGCACCACCACCACCAGCACCAGCACCACCGTCGTACCATTCAGCAACATGGCAATCATCGCCCCCTCATCTCAGTTTTCCGTGCTTGCAGAGGCATCTCTTGGAGGACAGTGCTTAACTTATGCATAATTTGTGCTGACTTTTCAGATGTTCGGCTGCATTCCCAGCTACTGCCCTGAGTAAATTTCAAGATCAAGAAGCGAGTGGAAGTATATACAAGCCTCGATATTTAGCTTTTCAGTGTCTTGCTGTTTTCCGAGGCCAGCTATGCTGATAAAAGCGCGAACGATCTGGCCGAGATGCTTCTGGAGGCTCCTCTTCAAGAATGATTCAGGATCCCAGTGCTCAATGCTCCGAGGGCTTTAGGGTTAACGCAGGCGGGTGCAGACCCCTTTGCTTGCAACGGGAGCGGCCAGCTGCCCGACATCCCGAACCTGCAGGACAGTGGGATCGAATGCAAGCGGGTTCCGAGTTCCCAACCTTATAGCCCATGAGGCCTAATTCTAGTTGCTCCCGTAAGCCAATCTACATGGCAGAGATTTGCAGAGTTCAATCAGAATCGTTGGGATCTTCGCACACATTGACACTATCATCATGTGCTGCCAGAATCGTGATGCGTATTCATTGTCCTTGTCGTTGCGATTTGCGCTTCCAGCATCAGCATCAGCATCCCACAGTCACCGCCATCACCACCATGACCGCCATAGACCCAACACCCAAACCGCAAGCCCCACTGGCCTCAAGAAGCGCTGAAGCCCTACAGCCCTAAACCCCCTTGAACAGTTTCGAATGGCCCCAGGACATGGCGCTAGCGCAGGCTGCTGCCCAGCGCAAGCAGGCAACTCTGTGCTGAGCGGGTTTTGCAGCGTCGGGTTAACAAATAGTTTCCGTTTGTGATTTCGGGTTTCTCGTCGGGCTGGACGGGTGATCTGCGGGTGGGTGATTGCCAGTGGCTCCGCTCGGATGAACTGCTGCATCGGTTGTGCTGCGATCATGACTTCATTTGACTCGCGTTTTTGCCCCCTCAGCCGAGAGTGTTCGGAAAGGCGTTGTCCTGCTTCCGAATCGCAACCAATTCACACCGCTCCTCTCTTGACCAGCTGCCATGGCTACCTTGAAGGTTACCTACCAGTCCGAGGTACGCCGATGCCTCCTTGCGAGCGTCCGGCCCAGCTTTGAAGAGATCACGGAGAGCATTGCGAAGCTCTTCCCCGAAGCCAAAGATTGCACTGCCCGGCACCTCGGAATCGAAAGGATGCAGACAGTCTCGTCTCTCGGAAGCTTGAATCGACATGTTGGAAGCGAAGCTTGGGAACCCCCGCAAATATCGGCTAAGGTACCTCGACGAGGATGGGGACGCGTGCACGCTTTGCGAGGCTTCGCTATCAGACTTCCTGGCTCAGGCAGCCAACGGCGTGAACATGGCCAACGCCACCGGCAAGATGGTGCTCCGCCTGGAGCTCGTGAGCCTTCCTCAGGCCGAGGCAAGCAGTGCACCCATGGACATCCCTCTTGAGGGCAGTGAGACGTTCCCGGCAAGCGACTCGCCTTCCGATGTCGTGCAGGTGACCGAGCATAGCAAGGATCCGAAGGAGATGCCAGACTGGAACGTCGTTGATGCCCCAGAGGCGAACAAGGATGACAGCATGCCACCACAGACCAGCGACAGCCAGGCCACCGTAACAGTGCCCGATTCCATGGCAGTGTCCGCGGAGCCCAGCCAGGCTACGAACATGCAGGAAGCCTTCGAAGGCAGCCAGAATGACAGCGTGCCTGAGGCCATGTGGGGGGCAAGCAACTCTGCGACGCCATTGCCTGCCGACAGCGACGAAGCCGTCAACGGCGAGAAAGCTCCTTGCAGCAAGGGCAAAGGCTGCAAGGGCAAAGGCAAGGGCAAGGGCAAGTTTGGATGGAAAGGGCATTGGTACGGCCATGAGCACCCGCAGGAAAAGAGCCGGGCTCCAATTCTGATATAGGGATCTGAGTAATTGCCAGTGATTGCTAATGGTATCATATGAGAGTCCCAAAATCTCCCGAGCGTAGTTATTCGATACCGTACCCCGAAACCAAGGCCCCTAAATTAGATCTTTGCACAGCACAGCTCATACGGTTAGAGGCAGCACTGCTGGTAGATCGAGCTCTTGTTGTATCAACACAGGAGCACCCTTTGCAAAGCTCGTGGCAGGGCTGGCGCGGATGGCGCGAGTGGGAGCCGGAAGACGCCGACATGCACCATGATGGCGGCGAGACACGTGAGGATCCACCCGATAACGCAGACCAAGCAGGCAGCGGTCTCCCCTGTGGCAAGGGCAAACGCTGCAAGGGCAAGGGCAAGGCCGGCAAATGCGGCAAGGGCAAGTTCACGTGGCAAGGCTACTGCTCGGACGAGGAGCAGGAGCAGCGGCGGCAGAACGGTGCTGTGAAAACCCACGCCAGAATGATAGTGATATCCAAGCCCCATCTTAGGAATCTTGAGTCTCAGCTCCCATGCGAACCGCGGATTGAGGTTTGCTTCTGTCCTCGCAGGAGCCTTGGTGGCAGTGGTACGGCTGGCCCCAGTGGTGCCAGCCGGAAGCCACGGAATGGGCAGCCCCGTCTCCGCAGGCGACTGAAGATGGGCGAGAGTATGTGGTTGACTGTGGTCCGACAGCCCCCAGATTCCGAGCTCTAAATCGGGGCCCCAGTGTCCCATGAATTACATTCCTCGTTATCTCGAGTACCGGAAAGGCAATCATAATCTCTAGAAGCACTGAATGCCATAACCCTAGAGCCCCGCTGCCCTGAGCCCTGAAGCCCCGCACCCGCAAAGTTCATCTGCAGGTGCTCGCCGACCGGTTTGTTCGGGCACTGCCCCATCTGACGGCCAACGTCTATGAGGCAAAGGCTGCAGGGTCGTTGGAGTTCAGAGGTTCATGGTTTCAGGCTTCCTGAGCAAAGGGAAGCAACAGCTAGAAAGCTCACGAAACAAAGCTCCCGTGCATGCTGACACATTGGTGCTGGCTCTCCGGAACCTACGGTCCAGCCAACTGCAAGAAGAAGACTAAAAACATGAGAGAGCAAATGCGGGCTTGGTGAACCGAGCCTGCAGCCAGGCCATGACCTGGTAGGACTTCCGTAGCAACCTGGCTAGCGATTGCTGTTTTTCAGCCACATCCTGTAGATGATCGTGCCACCTGGAAACCCTCAACTGCCAACGCCCGAAGAAGTGCCGCGCACAGGGCCTCGAGGCCTGCGCTGAGCGCCTGTGCGCAACCTTGTGCCTCGGCGTACTTCGGAAGGAGCAGGTGGCCAGCCATAGGCTGTCCGTTGAGTCGACTCAGACTACCGATTGCCGTGGCCTCCAGGAATCAAGGGTTGCATAGACCTTCTTAGAGCATCCGTGGCTCCAGCCTTGACGCAGTTACCAGTCCTCTTCGCAAAGTTCAAGCTTTGGTACGACAACTTTTCTATCCCGCAGCCTCTGACACCCCCTGCCAAATGCGGAAATCCTGGCTGACTCTCGTAACTTTAGGGCCAGGGGCCACGGAACCCATAGCGCCCGAAACTCAGTGTCCCAAACGTTAGCCTTCGAATCCCTAAGTCCGAAACCCGACGTGAAGATGCCTGCACGCTAAATGCACTGTGTGGCTAAGGAACTTTTGGCCGGCAGCAGCAGACGCGCTGCAGGAGCCCCGCAGATTTCGTAGGTGGGAAAAGAAACTTTGCAAGGAGTGGTGGTTCATAGATCGAGAGAAATGGCTAGTCCGTAATCAGAAGAATAGATAGACATTATTGAACTGGCAAACACAGCTGGGCTGAATCCGCACATGTCAGTCCATGGCGTACTCTAGTCGTATGTACGTAATGTGCGCACACACACATACATCTCTCTCTCTATATATATACATACACACATATGTACATATATACATATGTACATACATACATACATGCCTACCTACCTACCTACCAACATACATACATACATACATAAATTGACATAAATACGTACATACAGACATATGTACACACATATGTATATGTATGTATGCATACATACCTTTTACATATATACATATATAGTTACCATATAGCTAACCCCCCCTCCCGCATGAACTACCGCGGGGTGCCGCGATACCGTCGCCAATCCTCCTACGTGTGGGCTTCTGGTGTATGATCCAATTTTGAAGTTCCGCGGGGAGAGCATATGTATGACGGCAGCCGGCTTCATGTTCAATTCGTTNACCGTCGCCAATCCTCCTACGTGTGGGCTTCTGGTGTATGATCCAATTTTGAAGTTCCGCGGGGAGAGCATATGTATGACGGCAGCCGGCTTCATGTTCAATTCGTTGCGACGCTTCACACAGATACTTCGAGAGATGATAAACGATGAAAGTTTCTGTCTGAATACCGGAAGATAAATATGGGCGTGAGTAGCAACCCCAAAATAGCCTTCACTGTAGTCTCAGATCAAAGCCCCAGCAATACATATGAGTGACAGGGGCCTTGATTGACTCCTGTTCCTAAACAACAGTATCCCTATCTACCCTGCGGTTAGACTTTACATTGGCCCCCATGGTGACAGTAGTATGCTGTTCTTTTTCACCCAAAAGAGATGCCGTATAGATCAACGTCTTGGTTCGTATGGATCAAAATGCTATGTCGACTAATAACCCCATTCTACATCCCCATATTACTACTTTCGATCTGAAGGTTAAGACAATGACATAAATACATCAGCCTGATTGGCCCCCCCCGATAGTAAGGATTTTGCAGTCCCTTTGACCACCCCAGTATTGGATCTGACTCAAAATGCGCCTTACTCGGAAACTTAAGATCGATCTTAAGATCACACATAAGCTGTTCCCATTGGTAGCCTTCGTACTGTACCTTCCCTGAACAGAAACCCAGACCAGTGGCCTCACCAATAGGTTAATTAATCCAGATGTAGCTGCGGTATCCGCAACATGAGCATTCTATTCTAGACCCCGAAGTCCCGAAGTTTAAAGTCATGGCATCCCCAATACGAGCTCCCAAAATAATCATACAAGTAAGCCAAAATACTGCCCAAACAGTTACTTCAACACAAGACGTCATACTCATGCTAATATTAAACTACACAAAACGAACTGCAGTAAGAACCACGATCCTTGCTGTGTTCGCTCTGGCGTTGCCCAAATGATGGCCTCTAGGTTTTTTGAGTTCATTTGTTTGTTTACACCAACATTTATATTGTATGTGGCATACCCTTCTCACTGTGCTATATGATCGATCATGTCGGACTTGCTGCCAGACTCGCCCGTATACCTGTAAGTACACTTATGTGTGTGTATGCACATATTAACCCTTCTGTTAAACGTGTGCTAGATACCAGCATAATGACGAGAAAAGTTAATTGGCTCCCCCAACCCTATCCTTGTCATTCGCAGTTATGTCAAACGTGGCCGTAATATTCGCCTTAACAACAGCCCCAAGGTCATCTATAGTAATCTTTATACCACCCATAATCTGACCAATGTTTCTTTTTTGAATTTGCAACCATAATCAGCTGGAAGAAATCGTAGTGGTAGCTGTGAGAACCCTGAAATCCTGGGTCCTGGTCTGTGTTAAATTTGCGGTACTAGCTTTCTATTGACCCCAAAACTGATCCGAATAATGTCCTGGTTATTACCCGGTCTATTGTATAGTACTGACGCTAAGCGGACTCGAATCGCAATAGTGATGACACTGGAACCTTATATTGACAGCACTAATTCGTAACGCGCGCAAACAACACATGAAATGCACACTCTTTGCTTGGAAAAGCTTGGTCTTGGAGTGAAATACCGAGATTTCTCAGGAAGGTGGTTTTGGCGTGAAAAACCAACTTTTCCCTAGGAAAAAGATGGTTTTGGGAAGGAAAACCAACTTTTTCCTATGGAAAACCAAAAAAACCATCTTTTGAGACGCTATGCGGCCAGACACTAAAAATATGGTTTTTTGGGTTTCCCTAGGAAAAAGATGGTTTTGGACAGGAAAACCAACTTTTTCCTAGGAAAAAGATGGTTTGGGCGTGAAAAACCAACGTTTTCCTAGGAAAAAGATGGTTTTGGGAAGGAAAACCATCTTTTTCCTAGGGAAAACCAAAAAACCAAAAAAACCATGTTTTGAGACACTATGCGGCCAGACACCAAAAAGATGGTTTATTTTTTTGGTTTTCCCTAGGAAAAACATGGTTTTGGACAGGAAAACCAACTTTTTCCTAGGAAAAAGATGGTTTTGGACAGGAAAATTAACTTTTTCCTAGGAAAAAGATGGTTTTGGACAGGAAAACCAATTATTTCCTAGGGAAAACAAAAAAAACCATGTTTTGAGACACTATGCGGCCAGACACCAAAAAGATGGTTTTTTTTTGGTTTTCCCTTAGGAAAAAGATGGTTTTGGACAGGAAAACCAACTTTTGCCTAGGAAAAAAATGGTTCTGGACAGGAAAACCAACTTTTTCCTAGGGAAAACCAAAAAAACAAAAAAAACCATCTTTTGAGACGGCCAAACACCAAAAAGATGGTTTTTTGGTTTTCTCTAGGAAAAAGATGGTTTTTCACGCCAAAACCATCTTTTCTCTCGGAAAAAGTTGGTTTTTCGCACAAACCATCTTTTTCCTAGGAAAAAGTTGGTTTTCCTGTCCAAAACCATCTTTTTCCTAGGAAAAACTGTCCAAAACCATCTTTTTCCAAGGAAAAAGTTGGTTTTCCTGTCCAAAACCATCTTTTTCCTAGGGAAAACCAAAAAAACCATGTTTTTGGTGTCTGGCCGCATAGTGTCTCAAAAAAAAAGATGGTTTTCCTTCCCAAAACCATCTTTTTCCAAGGAAAAAGTTGGTTTTTCACGCCCAAACCATCTTTTTCCTAGGAAAAAGTTGGTTTTCCTGTCCAGAACCATTTTTTTCCTAGGAAAAAGTTGGTTTTCCTGTCCAAAACCATTTTTTTCCTAGGGAAAACCAAAAAACCATCTTTTTGGTGTCTGGCCGCATAGTGTCTCAAAACATGTTTTTTTTGGTTTTCCTTAGGAAAAGTTGGTTTTTGATTGGGAGGGCACAGTGTTGCCGTTGACTGTGTGCTCACGTCGAACCTGAATGAGTTGACTGACACGTCTTGTTGAAATGTTAGATTGATTTCAGTAGTCNACTGTGTGCTCACGTCGAACCTGAATGAGTTGACTGACACGTCTTGTTGAAATGTTAGATTGATTTCAGTAGTCCTTAAGAGATAGAGGATGCGGACCTCACGTCGAACGTGAATGAGTAGACTGACACGTTCTCTTGAAATCTGGGTTTGTTTTCGGTAGTTTTTGAGAGATACAGAATCCGGACCTGCCGGAAAAGCTGTTTTGACACGGTATTTACGATACAAAACGAGGGTCGGTNTTTGTTTTCGGTAGTTTTTGAGAGATACAGAATCCGGACCTGCCGGAAAAGCTGTTTTGACACGGTATTTACGATACAAAACGAGGGTCGGTAGTTCATGGGGGGGGGTTACCATATATTTATACACATACAAACAGTTATATATATATATATATATATACACAATGCTACGTACACATAGTTAGAGTTTGCAGCGGAGAATAAGTCTGTTCTTAACTCATGACTAGTCCTGCACTGCAGCCCAAGTCCGGCTACGGATGCTGCCCTGCCTGCCGTTGTTGACGGTTGAATCCCCGGGACCTCTGCAAAAACAACATCCGAAGTTGCAACCCTGCTCCTTCGATCCCTCAACCCCGAACCCTCAACCCTGGAAGTACTAGAAGGAGCTTTGGTCCATCCTTGGCCAAAACAACCTCCAGAGCCTTAGCCGCACTCGCTGGACGCAATGTGAGTCGAGAAAGGAATTTTACCTTCAGTTTAGTTTAGAGCGGTTTAGCTCGGCTGCCTTGCTGCTAACATTGTGCCATAGAAGAATGTAGCATTGTAACATGAGACCTGCTCAGAGATGTCGTGCATAGCATGCCGAAGTCAGTCCAAGCCCGGAGCCCTGCATCGCTGAACCGGAAGCCCCGAATCGATCTACTATAGGGGCCTTAATAATTAGAATAGGGCTTTGGGGGTTCCTTATTCTAGTTATAGTACAATGTCCCTCAAAACCCTTTTCGAATTATGACGGCCAGTACATGAACAATCACGTAGGGTTCTAGGGTCGGGGAGTCTTTATAGGGTTGAGTGGTTAGGTTGGTTTAGTGTCAGGGGTGTGATTGGTGTGCAGTCATGGATGCTCTTAAAACCCGTACTAAACTGCGAAACTATGAAGCTCTGCACCTATATTACCCTGAGTCTCTTCTTCAGATTACACCCCAACTGTAGGAAACCCTAGGAAACCCTGCAAAACCCTATGAAAGCCCTGCCAGGCTCCCGAAACCCGAAGCCCTAAACCCTAAGCTCCAAACCCAAAGCCGTTAACTGTAAACTGTACAAACAAAGCCTAAAACCCCTAAACCTCTACACCCTAAACCCTAAACCCTAAGCCCTAAACCCCTAAACTCTAAAGAGTTTATACCCTGAATAAACCCTTTCAAAGACCTCAGGGCTGAGCAGCAGCTGGCACGTCTCCTAGCCGAGGCCCCTGAGCCTTCTCTGGATCTTTCCTTTTGGTGTCGGGTTTTGTGAAGTTGTGGAGGTGTCATGCTTTGGTTTTAGCCCGGGGAATGAACTTAACGTTACATAGACCCTAAGGCCTGAACCGTCCCTCATGGAGAGGTGACGCCGGAGAGTGCCGGCCAGTTCCTGGTGGCCTTTCTGAGCGAGCTGGAGGTCCGGGCTTCGGGGTGAAAGAGTCCTCGGGCCTTGCCGTAGGATGCGGCACGCGAGACGTTTGAGTAGTCTTTCTTCTGGTTGTAGGAGCGTATCTCTTCGCATTCTACGGGCTCGTTGCATAGAGTCTGCTTCATTGCGAGCTTGGAGGATTGGGGTGGACGGCATCTCGAATTAGAGAGCTGTGCTTGTAGTGTTTCGACTTGTTTTGCTAGCTGCTTGAGTGGTGCCAAGCCTTCTGTTCAACCTCGCAGAGCTCAGGCAGTTCAGCAGACAGCTCATGATGACCCCCACCCGCCATTCCCAGTGAAGAAGATTTATGCAGAATGTTTGAACATCTGTTCTTGGTTCGATGCGCTGGAGGCTCTAGACGAAGAGAAGAAGCTGAACGTGATGGCCCGCTTCTTCGAGTCTCAAGAGGAGCGCCTGCAGAAGATCTTGCAGTGGAGCAGTCCGCAGTTGCCGGGCCTTTTCTTGCTGGGCATGCTCGGGCGTGGCAAGGGCGGAAAGTGGGGAAAGGGCTGGGCAAAGGGCAAGGCCAAGGGCAAATGCTGGGGCGGTTCTCACATGGCAAGGGATGCAGATGAGACAGTGCCCGTGAGCACCACCGATGACCAGCATAACCAGCCGGCCCATGACCCTTCATGGAATAGCAGCAGCGATGGTCAGCCTGTCGACGATCCTTTGTGGAACTCCTTCCTCAACTTGCCCAAGGATCCCAACTACAAGTCCTATGTGGCTCGAAAGATGGAGAAGTTTGCCTCGAGGATGCAGAAGCAGAACCGCTTCGAGCCGGACAAGGCTTAAGATACTTCCAGGCCAGTTGGCATGAGATGAGTGTTCTTTGTAGGTTAGGGGAAACCCTGCACAGATGACGAACGCGTTGACGGTGCGAGTCTGCACTCGACGCAAGTTTCAGGTCATTCGACTTGGGGATCTGGCCGGCGCTTGGCCCGAGCCGTGAAAGGACAGAGCAGTTCAGTAGGGCCATCTGACCGGCCCATGGGGTGGCTTCTCCAGATCATGGGGCCTCAGAAGACCGCACTGCCAGACCTGAGATGTAAGAAGCTCCTTGGGTTCATGTGCTCCAGCGAGAAGTCGCCACGCGGTTGGCCGCAATTCTGATGTTTAAGAGCCCGCAAGGAGGGGCTTACTGTAGGCCTTAAAAGAGGAGCATCGCCAGGCTAGGCGAAGGCCTTGAGCGGAGTGACACCGAACAGGTCCTCCTCGAGGCACAAAGCTTTGGCCTTGTCAGGCAGCTCCAAACTCTTTCAAGCCACTCACACCAGGCACTTGTGTTCACAGGCCTAGGTGAAAAAGATGTGAGATGCCCCGCCGTACGACGGCTTTGACTGCCCTTCATTGCTTGTCTGTGCCCTTCCCTCAGGTTCCGTGCTTGGTACTGACCTGTGCGCCGGCCCCCTCAGCCGAGAGTGTTCGGAAAGGCGTTGTCCTGACCACCGAATTGCGATAGTACAGCCATGGCATCCGCGGCTGTCTTGAAGGTCACCTACCAGTCCGAGGTACGTCGATGCCTCCTTGCGAGCGTCCGGCCCAGCTTTGAAGAGATCACGGAGAGCATTGCGAAGCTCTTCCCCGAAGCCAAAGATTGCACTGCCCGGCACCTCGGAAATCGAAAGGATGCAGACAGTCTCGTCTCTCGGAAGCTTGCTTCAAAATGTTGGAAGCGAAGCTGGGGCACCCCCGCAAATATCGGCTAAGGTACCTCGACGAGGATGGGGACGCGTGCACGCTTTGCGAGGCTTCGCTATCAGATTTCCTGGCTCAGGCAGCCAGCGGCGTGAACATGGCCAACGCCACCGGCAAGATGGTGCTCCGCCTGGAGCTCGTGAGCCTTCCTCAAGCACCCGCGCTTCCGGAGGCCCTGCCACCCAAGGAGGCGCCGGAGGCAAGCCCCAAGGACATGGCACAGGCTTTCGAGGTCAACTTGCCTTCGGATGGACTGCTCCATGGTAAGGGCACAGGCTGCAAGGGCAAGGGCAAGTCTGGCAAGGGCAAGGCGGGATGGAAAGGCCGCTGCCACAACGAGCAAGAGCATGAGGAGAACGAGGATCGCATCGCCCTGCTTCCCCTAAAGAAAGCCGTTGTCCGAAGTTTTCATGCTGGCCCCAGCCCTTGTCTTTAGCTTCGGTGGAGTCCTCAAGACCCTAAGATTCGAACTCCGAATGCACGCGTGCGTGGCCTTTGGGTCACTTGGACTCTGCAGGAGTGGCCTTGGTGGAACTGGTACGCCCGACAGCAGTGGTTCCACACGGGAGCTGCGCACTCGGTGGCGGCAGCACTGTCTCCGCAGGCATGCCTGCATCACTGCTTTTTGTTCTATTGCAGAAGTTGTCGTAGTAGTTGTGTCAGAAGAAGAAGAAGCAGAAGGGAACTTGTCGTCGCTGTAGGAGTCGGTAGTAGTAGGCGAATAACTGTAGCAGCAGTACTAAGTACTAGCACTAGCAGTAGCCGTAGCGGCAGCGGTAGCTGTAGCGGTAGCAAACTAGCAGAGTAGCAGAGTGGCAAAGTAGCAGAGTAGCAGCGCAGCAGTAACAGCAGCAGCGAGTTGTCGAAGCGGTAGCAGTGGTAGTAGTGGTGGTAGTGGTAGTAGTGGTAGTAGTGGTAGTAGTGGTGAGTACATGTGCTCCTTGATTGTTGGGCCTACATTGGGCCTACATCTGTTTCGTCTTTGTGTGAGATTTGCCTCGGCTGCCAGGTGCTCGCGAGCGCCTTTGTTTGTGAACTGCCACGAATGGTCACGAAGGTACGTGAGCAGGCGGGGTGATTCCAAGACCTCGAAGCCGGAGGCTTGAAGCACGAGTATTTCTACAGCTATCCTCTTGTTCCGGATTTTTGCCCTTGGCACTGGCACTTGGGTGAGGCTTACAAGGTCTTGTAAAGGAGCTTGAGTTCCTCAAGACTGAACCCAGAAGTCTAAAACCCAAGTAAACCCGAACGCTTCAGGGCCTCAGTGCAAGCAATCGCCATACTGCTCGTCGGCCCCTCTTACAGGTCCCGGAGGCCTTGGGCCAACCGCTGTGCAATGCTCTGTGCCTGGGCAAAAAAGGCTTGTGGGGGTTCAGCTTTGTTGGGGTATTTCGGGCTTGAGGTCAAAGGCTTGAAGAGGTTTAGTCCTTCGGGCTAAAGGACTTCTGTTCATAAGCTTGAAAGTGCTCACTTTGAGCGTGTCCTGCGTTCGGGCTGTCCCTGCTTGAGTGGGATTTGGGGCATAGGGCTTGTCTCAATGAAGTGTGAATTTTGTTCTTCTGGGCTGCCCGAGCCGGAACACAAGATGCGGTGCAACTTCACGACAAACTCTGCACTCCGACTCCCTGTGCCGCTGTCTAAAAACAGAACTCGCCCTGAAGTCCAGGCCCCCCTTTTTTGCCCGGGGCCGCATTTCTTCTGTCCAGAGTCTAGGGCCAGGGGTCTTTGGCTTATCATAAGAAGTCGAGTGTGCGGACTTGTTAGAGCTACTTTGTCCATTAGCCTCCATGCCGGACTAAAAACCCACAAGACGGTTCGGTTCAGGGTTGAGGCGTTTGACTTAGCCCTAGCCCAACCTTCAGCCCCCAACTCAAAATCTCGGCAACTCTCAGGGGCTTCCTGCCGGCTTTGTCAGAGGCCTTGCAGGAGCACCCGCTGCATGCCTCCAGTCGGACTACATGCTCTTGTTTCTGCGCCCGTAAGTTTCTCTTCTTTCATGTGGAATAGCCCGGATGATTAAACGCGTGGTTCCTGGAAAATTCCCATACAGTCGCAGTCAACCGTTGCCCAAAGCCCTGTTCGAATGCTTCCTTTTTAGATCCTGCAAGCTCCTGAGCCTGACTAAGTTGAAGACGAGGGCTTGGGGGCACATACATGGGATCGCAGGGGACTGTACTGCAGGCTGATATAGCAATGCCTCGCTCTCCGAAACCGCCGATTTTCGGAAAGCCTGCGACTCCCAACCCTAGAATCGCCAACCCCGGATCCAAAAACGGATTTTTGAAGTCTTACCGGAAGGAGCTTTGGTCGCTCCTCGGCCGAAACAAGCTCCAGCGGCTTAGCTGCAGATCTCTGAGCTACACCCGAAATTCCTCAGCTTGATTTGTCGTGCTTGTGCTACTGCTACTGCTGCCGCAACTACGTTGTCATTGTGACGACTACGACGATCTGAACAGCAAATCGCGATTGCAGCAGCCACCAACAACTGCCACTGCAACTACAGCTACAACCACCACTGCTGTTGTTGCTGGCATACATACCACCACTGCTACCACTGCTACCACTACTACTTCTACTACTACTACTGCTGCTGCTGCTGCTACTACTACTACTACTACTACTACTACTACAAGGGTTTGCGTTAAGTCGTCCCGCCCTGTGCGAAGTCATCTCTTTTGCGCGTGGACATGGGGATAAGCATATCCTAGCCCTATCGAGTTCATTTAATGAGGCAAATTTCGTAAGTAGTCATGAAGTTTTGGCTGGTGGTTGTTTTAGATGGGTTCTAGTGCCTGTTCGTGATCTCGTCGCTAGGCTCGTCCTTGCGTGTAGATGGGGATTTAGATGTCAAGCGATCGAACTTCAAAGATTGATGGACTAGACTGTCCGGAATGTATGTGTTTTGAAAAACATCTTGGTTGTCGTGCGCTGTGATGCCAATGATGTGTGTCTTGAGCAGGTGCTTCGGAAATCGAGCGTGTAGTTGGGGAATGGCTGGTTTTGAAGTGCTGTGATTCTACTGCTGTTTGTCTTGAGCGGGTGCCTCTGAAAAGGCGTGCCTACATGGGGAACGGCCTTTTTTTCCTCAAGTCTTCGTGCGCTATGATGCCAATGATGTGTGTCTTGAGCGGCGCTTGTTGTATGCAAGAAAGCGCGTGCAACATGGTGATTAGCTGCCAAACTGGCAGACTTATCAGGGCGCCAGGAATGTGCTAGGAAGCGCATGGCCATGTGGAAAGCGATGTGCAGCTATGCTTGTGGTGTGACTTCAAACGCCCTGGGGTGACTTCACGCGTTCCCGCGTGACCAGGCGGTGTCGCGACTTTACGCTCCCTGGGGCGACATAAAGCTACCCCTTGTACTACTACTGCTACTACTACTACGACTATTACTGCTGCTACTACTACTACTACTACGACTACTACTGCTGCTACTACTACTACTACGACTACTACTACTACTACTACGACTACCACTACTAGTACCACTACCACCACCACGACCACGACCAGCCCTACCGCTACCGCTACGGCTACGGCTCTGCTACCGCTACTGCTACTGCCACTGCGACTGCTACTGCTACTGCCAATGCTGCTACTGCTGCCGCTGCTGCCACTGCTACTGCGACTCCTTCTCCTACTACTACTACTACTACTACGACTACTACTACTACTACTACTACTACTACTACTATTACCACTACTACGACTACGTATACTGAGTAGTACAAGTACTACTTACTACGTACTACATACTACTTACTACGTACTACAGTAGCTCCTAACTGCGCTACCCACACGCAACTCATATCTACAAGCCAGCTACTGGCTACTACCTACGTACTACCTACGACTCGTATTATAAGAGGAGGAGTCACAAACCCAGAAAAGCACCACAGCTCTGAAATGGCCGAGGGCCGAAAAACACCTGGGACGATTCCTTGCCGAGGCCCGCAAACCAGCTTGAATGCTTTGAGTCTTGAAATGAGTACCAGGTTTATAGTTATGAGTAACCATGGTTTAATCGAGAATAACTAGGATTGAAGCCAAAACCTTATGGATTTTTGGCTCCAGCGTCGCTGCTAGATCGCGCTGTACCTTGCAATCACGGTAAGATCCAGCATACAAGCTGTGCAAGCAATAACCATCCAAGATAGTTGCGGCGTTTTACTGTTGAAGTTGAGAAACGGTTTTGGAGTATGCAGGCTTCAAAAGTGCATGCTGTAATGCGATGTTGTATTCCCTGTTTAGAATCTTGGGTTTTGGGTTAGGCGTTTCAGATCTCCGGCTAAGGCTTGGCGTTTTTGCGGAGTCAATAAGAAGCCGAACAGTCTGCAAGGCTTCTTGCATTGCTCTCTGTCGCAGCCTGCAATCCGTATATCCATGCTCGAAATAGCTCCGTAAAACAATGAAACACAACAATCCGGATGAAGCTGAGATCATGTAGAGCTTGGCCAAGGTGCTTTGATTTTTTAAGCCTTGTCAAGCCAAGCCTTGAGCTATCAACCTCAAAACCAACCAAATTCTACACCCTGAACTTACGCCCTTGCCTAAGCTCGAAATTGATTGAACAAGGACAGAAAGAGAAGATCCCATCCCTTCGCTTGGAATCTCTGAAATATGAATCAACTGGCCTTCTGCCAGCACTGGCTGCGAGGTGACGCCAGAAAACGGCGGCCAGTTCTTACTTGCCTTCCTCAGTGAGCTGGAGGCTCTGGTTTTGAGGGGGTATCAGGCCCCAAGGGTTTACAGGGGCTGTGGAGGGTTTACAGGGTTTCATTATATCTCAGCTTTTGCTGGTTAGTTGCGGGTCAAGTTGGGCCAGTGATCTCAGTTTCCCAAAACGGCGTCCAATTTCCGGACCCGAGATCGTAAGCTGTCCTACCCTGAACCCCAAAACCCGGAACCCGAAGACGAGACGCTTCGCTCCCGGAGGCCATGGATTTCCAGGATAAGCTGAACTTGATGGCCACTTTCTTCGAGTCGCAGCACGATCGCCTGCATAAGGTCTTTTGGAGGTTTGGAGCTAAGCCATGAACCCTGAAATCCTCAAATGCAGACCCCCAGACCCTTGAACCTTAAACCCTTAAGCATCTAAACCTTTAAACCTTTTCATAGCCTCTGAAGGTTGAAGCAGAGGCTCCCATTCTTACCAGGGCTTCTGGAGCATCCTGGCGTGCACTGCGATGGCTGTGGTGCTACGCCTCTACTCGGCCCTCGCTTCAAGTGCGTTTCCTGTCCTGACTATGATCTATGTGGTGTATGCTACGCAAACAGGCTGCATCTGCATGGGGGCGACTGTGACACGCACGACTTCACATGCAACTTGTCAGAGGCCACTCACCCTCTGCACATGAAGCTCATGGCTCGTGCATTGAAGCACTCTGGGCCTTTAACCTTTGTGCTGGGCATGTTTGGATTGGACGGCAAGCATGCGAAAGCTGGCAAGGGAAACGCCAAGGGGAAGCAGAAGGTCTCAGGGACGGGCCCAGTCGACCAAAGCTGTGACAGAAGCACCGGCGGATGTGCGGATCTCCCGGTGCAAGGCCGCTTCTTCAATTGGGGTGGCAGACCCTGGGACAACAGTGCTGGAGAAAGTGGTGCAAAGATCAAGCGCTGTGCGACAGACGGCTGTCAGTACCAGGCTCACAAGGGCGACTACTGCTGTGGGGCATGTGCCAAGGGCAAGCGTTGTGGACATGGCACGCGCTGCCAGCGTGCCCTTTTCGACAGTGGAATGGCTCCAGAAAGTGTGGGCTGCCAGGAGGGTGGCAAGCGTTGCGCAACACCGGGCTGCCAGTACCAGCCAACTTGGCATGCAGAGTACTGCTGCAAAGTCTGTGCCAAAGGCAAAGGTAGCCATGGCCCGAATTGCGAAAAGGTAGCAGCAACATGCAGCGACAGCAGCGAAGATACAGAAAGCAAGGCCATTGAAATCAGGCGCTGTGCGACAGACGGCTGTCAGTACCAGGCTCACAAGGGCGACTACTGCTGTGGGGCATGTGCCAAGGGCAAGCGTTGTGGACATGGCACACGCTGCCAGCGTGCCCTTTTCGACAGTGGTGTGGCTGCGTGGAAGAACGACGCCACGGGTAGCATCAACGTGACAGGCCCGGATGCCGGATCGAAGGAGATTGCTGGCAAGCCGTGCGCAGCAGCAGGATGCACGTATCAGGCACGGTTGTGTGAACATCCTCAACCCCCGACACAGCTTCCCGCAGAATAGAGCGAAGGTCGTATACCCAACAAGTCTTGTGAGCCATGTCTGCTCTCAAGACTTGAGACGTGATGTCAGAAAAGCCCAGCACCTTGCCAGGTGACTTGGCATGAGACTCATTGCTGCTATGCCTGCGCTGCCCATGGGCCTGGGACCCATGGCCCTCACTGTGAGAGGGTGGAGCAGTAGAGTATTGATCTTCCAAGGACGGTCCGACTTCTCCAAGTCGGGGTTTAATAGACGAATACGAATACGAGGTTGGAATAATGAATAATTAGTAATAGGGGTTCCATTCATTGTCCCGATGTAGCCATAGTACAATATAATTGACAATATACCCCAAAACTTCGTTAATTACTTTTAAGGGCCCCACATCATTCATCATTAGTGTGGAGATCCATCCCTGTCCCCTACTTCCAAGCCAGCCGCCAATCTCGGGGCAGCAAGAGGCCTTGGTTAGGCAATGCACCGTCAAGCTCGAGCATTCAGGAGACCGTCTATTCAGGGTTGTGGGAGGCGTGCAGCGCCGGCAAATGCTTCCTCGGGCAGAGTGACAGGAACAGGTCGTCCTCGAGGTAGAGCTTTGCCAGGCAGAGCCCAAATCTACCATTCTCACACCAGGCACTTGTGTTCACAGGCCTCGGTGGAAAAAACTTGCAGTACACCGGCTTGCCGTGCTCTGGCGTTTCCGCATATGCGCATGCTTTGCACTATTGCTGTCCAGAGAAGATCATGATGAAAACATGGGCAGCCCGAAGTGTGGGCAATTTCGATCTGCTTGCTCAGACCTGATTGGTCTGCGGGTGTTTGTCTTTCGGCGGTCGTCGGGCTCTCGAGTGTTGATTAGCAGAGAGTGAGAGAGAGAGAGGTCTCTAAACTTGCCTTTGAGTGCGTGATTGCAACATCCTGGCACCCGCAGTCTGGGGCGCACAAGCGCGCAGTGAGGTGGGAAACCCTCTCACTACGGCCCTGGCGAAAGAAAGAGGGAGAGACAGAGACAGACAGAGAGAGACAGAGAGACAGAGAGACAGAGAGACAGACAGACCGAGAGACAGAGAGACAGAGAGAGACTTGTCCTTGAGAGTATACGCTCATCAGTACGTCGTTATCCCATTCGATAAGGCTTTAGCCCACAGATGAGCTATACTCGTTCTTCACTCCCCTCAGCCCAACAATGATTGGGTGGGCTTTGAAGCCGACAACCCCCCAACCCGGACGTAATTGCCGTTGGAAGCCTCGCTATGCTTGCTACGTTTTTTCAACCTTTTGGTTCATGTCCATTTACCAGCAAGTCCTCAAGCTTCGAAATGAAGGAACTCCAATCAACCCACATGTAGCAGGCCCCGAGAACTGAACCCTGGTACTCATCACACACTAGCAATCCTTTTGCTTCTCCCGTGCTACAGGTGCCACGCACCTCCGCGGGCGGTGCCGCCCGCGCGGTTGGATCCCAGCAGCCCAAGAGGCCTGAGGGGCTTTGAGAAGAAAGGCGAGCAGACAAGAACAGCAGAGGCTAAGGGGCAGAGAGACAGAGGTAGTGTCAGCGAATGACAATAACAACAGCAATTGGGAGTATCGAGTAAGCCAGTGTCACGATGCATTAACAATGACTATGATTTCAACACCCCCGTCTTGACAGCACAAGGCAGACTCATTGTGGCTGTTAATCCTCCTCCGGCCGCAATAGCATCGACAATATCAAGCGCCTACCACCACGGCCGCCGCCACCACCGCTACCTACTACTGGTACCACTATCGCAACAACAGCAGCCAACAACAACAGCAGCAACAACACCTACTTCTGGCTCTTCACTACTACCTTCTTCTCCTGCTACACCACCACCACCACCAGCAGCTATCCCACCGTACCGACTCTCATATTCACTTCTGCCTCTTGTTCATTTCCATCATCATGCTCACCACCCTGATCCCCATTGCGACCGGGCATCATCATCATCATCATCGTCACCATCATCATCGTCATCATCATCTCCGTCATCGTCATCATCATCATTTCCTGTCAACCGTTATTCTCATTGTCATCGCCATCAACATCATCACGGCCACAGCCATCATAGTCACTCACGAGGACGGTCAGCATCGCAGCATTGGCACCATTACCACTACTTGCCACCACGGCCATCACCCGTGCCACGAGCAGCCGCTGCAATGTTGCAACATACCCAAAAAGCTTACAATCAGCTCCTACTGAAGACCTCCAAGTAGCTTGCTGTGCGTTTGCCCGGCAGCCGGGTCTGTTCCAAGAGCAATTGCTGAACTAGCTTTTGTTCTCGTGCGTGCCGGGTTATGAACACTTCAAAACCATTTAACTTTAAGTTTCTGGTCCACCAACTTCCATAAACCCTGAACAACCCGTTAAACCCCATAGTACAATTACGCAAAGGCATCGCATAAGCAATCTGCATCTGAAGGCGCGCAGAACGCCCCGCTCCTCTGGAGAGCACCGAAGGCCAAGTATGCTTCGTGGCGTCCGGGTTGCGGGTTCGGAGTATAGGGTCGCACACCTTAAGCTCTAAACTGGGAGTTAGGATTTGTAGAATTCATCGCAGAAAAGAAACTGGGTTGTCACAGCTTCAAGGGTTTGGGACTTGCTCGGCTGCTAGTCGAGCCTGCCCAGTATTATGGCTACAATCCACCGATGCCCAGCATATTAATTCTGATTTGTGCTATCTTTAGCTTGTGACTGGTGGCTCCTCAGCCAGGCTCTAGAGACTTCTCGGGATCGTGACATGTCTGGTTCGCTTTTAGAATCCTTGGTTACCCCACAACATATCTGAGACCCCGGTCAAATACAGACCCGGATGGCCTCCAGCAGCCCTCAACACTAAGAATTGGAATCCTGCACGACACTGTATCACTGAAGACTTAACTCCCAAAACCCTACGAACCCCTGCGACTGAGCAGAATCGGGCTTATGAGGTCTCCTTCCAGCGGAGCAGGAGGAGGCATTGAAGCTTGGGAACTTGCAGATTTCGGGCGTAGGGGTTTAGAGTAGTTGTTCTTTTATCCAGGGTTCAGGGTAGGGCTTAGGGTCGTAGAGCTCTCAGCGCCTTCATCGCCGACTTCCTCGGGACTTTGGGGACTTGGGGCGGCCCGTCCATCCGAGCTGCGCAGCAGGTTTGCGAGAAGGTGACCTGGGATAGTAGAGCTCCCGCGGATTTCGGAGAGATAGGCTTGAGCAACCATGAAGTCTTGTCAGGAATACACCCTGGCCCTTAACCCAGAAACTTTAAGCCCTTTGTAAATACCAGCACCCTTAACCCTAACTCCTGAACCGTAAGCCCCAAACCCTAAACCTGGAACCTCAACCCTAAACCCTGAACCCTGACAACTCTCGGTCATAGTTAGAGTCTGCAAGCTTTCCTGGGTAGCAGCCCCACAGTGGAAAGCAGAACTAGGGCTAGGGGCTTCGGAATAGGGCTTCCAAAGCGCCTTAACTGTGCCCGGTGGGTATCATAAACCTGCAACATCCTGCCCGATGGTCTGTGCAGGAGGAGCTGCCGAACTATTTTTGCATCCGCTTGGAGAAGGCAGTCTGCATCCTGTCTTTGGGAATCGTGCCCTGGGGCAAAACCAAAACGAGTTGTCACACGAATCATGCCAAACGCTATAGTAGCAACAGCCGGAAAGGTAATGGTGATGCCAGCAGCAGCATCAGCAGGAGCAGCAGGAGGAGGAGGAGGAACGACGATCATGAGAACTAATAGTTTTTCATATCCACAGCAGTAGCAATGAGCGCGCTGTATGTCAGTTGCAATCGCAGTCGCAGTCGTCGTCGTGGGTGCTATGACATCAACCACTGTGACGTCAAGGCTGCTTCCGTCAATGGTAGCACGACAAACGACAGTATGCTTCAGCAAGCTGATCGCCATTTCAAAAAATTAATGCAACTAGTCATTGACATACCAGAAAGCTAGATCAAGACCAGCCAGCAAGACGAAAGAATGGTATATTAGATTATATATATATATATATCTTATATCATACATTATATATTATTTATTATATATTATATACCATATATTACAGCAACTTGATTAGGGCAGCGGCCCCGGCGGCCTTTTGGCTTCTTTGGGGGCAGCGCTGAAGCCGCCGGTGCGCGCCGCTGGGCCGAAGGGAAGGGACCCCTGGGCCCCTGAAATTGGGGAACTAACGATAAGTGGAGAGGCGTGTTGAAAGGGTTTTGTGGATGCATCACTCTTGCTGGTGCTTGGAGTCTGACACTTGGTTTTTCGGAATTGTGTGGATTAGTTGCTGCTTCCGCATCATTTTGAACACGTCTGGCGTTAGCTCGTCCCGGGGCGGCGCAGCAGAAAAAGGAAAAGGGCACCTTCAAGGCCGGGACTCTTACGGTGTCCATCAGATGCTCGTGTGGCTGTAGCTGGTGCAGTTGGCATTTTACGTGTCACTACTTGCCCCGCGCTTTGTGATCGTATGTCGCCATTGAAGGCCGTTGATCAGGCTCTGATAAGGGGCTGCTTCTTATGTGCTGGTATTCTTTGAGACGCTTGCTATTCGCTCAGTTCACAAGCCCTATACACCCGAAACTCAAAATCGAAGACCCTATCCTTCGGCATCCAAGGACCGAGCGGGAATCCTGCGTCGGTTGGGTGCTCGGCCTTTGATGTGAGCCTGGAGTTAAGGGCTAGAGGGTTACTCCACTCTCCCAACGCGCAGCTTCAAGCCCAATGCCCTAAGCTTGAAAACCTGAGGTCAAGCTAGAGCTGCTACTAAACCCTAAATCCCTGAACTCCTACAGGGCTCGCAACAAAAACTGTATATATACTCACTCTTTACACTCTTTCGGGCACAGAGTCGATTCGACGCAGCCCTTCTGGCTTGCAAACTAATTAAAGGGGTGAAACTGTGCGGTTGGGTGGCTACCAGGTCCGTTCCACAGCCACAGATTGCCCTGNCACTCTTTCGGGCACAGAGTCGATTCGACGCAGCCCTTCTGGCTTGCAAACTAATTAAAGGGGTGAAACTGTGCGGTTGGGTGGCTACCAGGTCCGTTCCACAGCCACAGATTGCCCTGGGATTCAGAAGAGGAGATGCCCGGGAGACTCGGCAGGCAGTGGGACAGGTGACGGGCCTCTGCGCCTAACTCCAAAACAGCAAAAAGGCCACGCTGCCACATACGGAGCGACAGTCGGACAAGGTCGCACGCGAACCTGAACCCAAGGAGGTGGCCGTCAAGGTCCTTCCTGGTACGAGTCCCCCCCAGCTGGGGACGACAAGGGAGGCCATTGAGAGAAATGTAGGCTCCGCACTCTTCCGGCAGCTCCTCAATGAAATCCACTGAATGCCCAACGGCGAGACGGGAGAGTGATTCCGCATGAGGGTAATGCAGGAATCCCTCCAAACGTGCCACATCAGTCCAGGCTGCTGGAGGGGAACCGATGCACAAGAGTACATGATTGGCAGTCCACGGTTCCACAGTCGGTAGGACAATTGCGGAAAGAGACAGCATTGCCAGCATGGTGTGGCTCTGTGCAAAGGTATTCATCTGGACGTTACGACACCGCGGATCGGGCACCAGCCATTGGGCAAGATCGGCGTGACAAATCCAGTCCGCAGCCTCTCTGAGGACCGGGTATGCCGCATCTGACTCTCCATGGGAGCCATGAGAAAGGTTGTCACGCCAAACCTCCGCGGTAAGCCGGAGCCGCCGCAGAGGCAAGCAGACACAGGAGAAGGCCAACCGGATTCGGTCCCAAAGCACTGCTCTAGGGAGGGTAGATGGGCAACCGTCAAACCCCAGAAGGTCCAAGCAGTCAAGTACTTCCGCGGAAGGCCGGTGGGCCTCGTCTGCAACGAGCAAATCATCGTCTGGCCTGGTAGGACCTTGAGCCTGTAGCGTCGGTGCGCATGAGAGGCCTGGTTCGGCAGCCCTGCGGCTGCCTTGGCCTGGCTCGGGTGTGGACCAGCGGGCACAGGAAAGTAGAGGCTGCCGACATTTCCAGGAGTGCCGAAGATGTCGGCACAGCTGCACAGGCGTCGGGTAATGTCTAAGGCACGTCGGACACTGCGAGCCGGTGGCGAGACGCCTGACCTCGTCGACCCGCCCATGTGTCTTAAAGGCATGGACCGACCATGCTCTATAATCCGCAAAGTGCAGCCCGCAAACCGCACAGACCTCACACAATCAGCCTCATCAACCAGAACGTCCTGCGGTATGTGCGCGCCTGCGCATCGCAGTTGACGAAGCATGAGGCCAGCATGCTGTTGGGCCGCAGCTTGCCAAGCATTGCGGCGAAGGGCGCGTGTTTGGGCCTTTCGGACCCGGCCCTTNCAGGCGACCAAGTGACAAGGGTGGGCTTCGCCTGCGTCCGTCAGTTCCCATAGCCATCTGATGGACTCCTCAAGCTGTCTCAGCCATGACCGTTCCCATTGGGCCAAGGCCCAGATCTCGGGAACAGTTAGTCGCACACACGACAACACATAGCGAAGACGGGCAACGTGAAGGTAGGTGCGTACATCAAGCAGGCCCGCAAGCGCCAGGACCTGTGCGGTCCCTAAATGCCACGCTTGTTCACAGGAATAGGCAGGCCTGAGCATCTGTGCGGCCATCTGCCGCAATGTGTTGGTGAGGGAANCATCAAGCAGGCCCGCAAGCGCCAGGACCTGTGCGGTCCCTAAATGCCACGCTTGTTCACAGGAATAGGCAGGCCTGAGCATCTGTGCGGCCATCTGCCGCAATGTGTTGGTGAGGGAATCAATCTGGCGAGTGGGCACCTCCGACCAGGTACCTGCACCGTAGAAGAGTACCGTCACGATTAGCGTCTCGAAGAGCAACTGCTTGTCCGCTACTGGGACAAGCGGGGACCCAAAGAGTTTACGTTTACGACGGTTAAAGGCGACCCACGCCTGAGCAATACGAAAGCGAACTTCTCTGCCCAAGCCACCATCATGCTGGATGATGCCGCCAAGATGTCGGTACGTCGGCACAACCCGCAAGCGGGCTCCAAAGCGGGCTCCAGGATGGAGCCTACAAGCAAGAGGCAAACTTCCAGCAAGATCGCCAAAAATGCTCTTCCGAACAGCACGCGAACCAACCGACCGAACCGAAAGGATCGCTTCTGTCTTCCCCTTGGCAAGGTTGGGTACCAGTGCCCGTTCAAGACACGCATCAATCAAGCTGGTGGCCCCCTGCCGGAGGACTGTGACCAAATCANGCCTTCCGCGCCTTCAGCATCAATGCAAGGTCGTCCATCCATGTGGCGTCGGAGAGACTGATGGTAGCAGATGGCTCTCCCTCAAAGGGTGTGAGACGATGAAGCATGACCGGGTCCCAGGGGATGGATGCAATACTGCCCGTCTTTAGCAGGGCCGCACGAAGCTGGGACAGGACCTTCGCAAACAGAAATGAGAAGACAAGGTCCGACAAAGAGTCCCCCGGACGCGAACCGGTTCTAGTGGTGACAACCTCGGGCTGGTTGGGAAGTCGGAACCAGGTGTCCCGTAGCGTCTCCGAGATGGCCTCGCGTGCCCATGGGCTAACCCCCGTATCACTCATGACTGGGTCCTTGCTGAGGTGGCAGTGGAGCTCGTGCATGGTACCCGGCGGGAGCTTTACTGCGGCGCACACCCTCGCCACCTCCTCATCACTGAGGATATCTCCGGTAATCAGGGGCCGAACTATCCTATAGAAGGCTTCTTGTAGATCCAGGAACAAGAGGGCATGGCACCATGCATGCAGGCGACACCCAGACTGAAAAAGTCTGGCGGCGTGCGCTGGAACCGAAACCGGGTATGCGGGAAGTCCTCCAACCTGTAGGGGGGAAGTCTGATGCCCGAGAGCTTGCACTGAGTGCTGTCGCAAAACCTTGTGCAAGGTTTTTCCAATGACGGACGCAACAAGAATACCCCGGTAGGCCTCACAAGACTGGCGAGGACCCTTCCCCTTCCACACGAAGTGCAAGGTTCCACCCTTGTGCTGAATGGGTTCCGAAAGCCTGAAGACAGATTTGAGAAGGAGCTGATAAATCGGGATGCTCAAATATGGAGCACCATACTTGACAACCTCCCCCGGTATCCCATCAAGGCCATATGCGCGGTCTGTGATGGCCTCCCGCATGGCCGATTCTAGCTCACCCAAGCTGGGAACTTGACTTAGGGCGAGGCAGTGCTGGGAAAGGTCCTTGGAGTGCTGTCGCCGGTAGCATTGATGAACAAGTTCCATTGCAGTCTGCACATGCCCGTCTTCCATCGTAGCGAAGTGCTGTATCCACCGTTCCTTGGCCTCATCTTGAGTGACGGCAAGGCGGCCGGGCGCGACTTCGACTGCCGGCAGCGGCTGGAGGCCCCGCTGTTTCCTCTTAGGTCCGCCGGTCAAAGACCGAAGGCGCTGAACAATGTCTTTGGTCGATGCCTGTAACGACAAGACCGCAACAGCATGCAGGTGCGCCGACACATCATCGCGGATGCTCCGCTTCAGCGCCGGGCTAGTGACCCGTAGGGAAGCAACATGCTGTGGGATCAGGCGCAGGGATTGCAGAAAACGGNCCGCAACAGCATGCAGGTGCGCCGACACATCATCGCGGATGCTCCGCTTCAGCGCCGGGCTAGTGACCCGTAGGGAAGCAACATGCTGTGGGATCAGGCGCAGGGATTGCAGAAAACGGGCCCAGCTACAGGTGGATGGAGACCACAAAGGCAGTCGGATCCACCAAGCAGTAAAGGCCGCTCGAAGTGTGAAATTAGCACCGTGCGTGGAACCAGTATGGATCCGTCTCCGCAACCACGCTCTCTTAAGGTAGTCCTTCTGTGGCTTGGCCCTAGGCGCCGGGAACGCAACTTGGAGCAGACCCCCCAGATGTTGCTCGATCGCAGCTGCATGACGGTGAACGTCCAAGTCCCATGGGAGTAGAGGGACAGTGGCGCATATCTGTGCCGTAAGCGCGCGCCCTTCAGTCGTGCGCATCTGCTGTGTATTCAGCCTAGGCTGTCGTGGGAATTTCAACGCAAAGTGGCGAATGGGGGCTTGAACGTGCATGGCAAGCGCGAAGTGGTCAGTATGAGCCTGGCCCCAATCCAGCTCAGGGACGACCCAGCTCCCACTGGATGGGACACTCCAGTGCTGCGGGNCCGCAACAGCATGCAGGTGCGCCGACACATCATCGCGGATGCTCCGCTTCAGCGCCGGGCTAGTGACCCGTAGGGAAGCAACATGCTGTGGGATCAGGCGCAGGGATTGCAGAAAACGGACCCAGCTACAGGTGGATGGAGACCACAAAGGCAGTCGGATCCACCAGGCAGTAAAGGCCGCTCGAAGTGTAAAGTTAGCACCGTGCGTGGAACCAGTATGGATCCGTCTCCGCAACCACGCTCTCTGATTGCCACGTCGCTGCACTAAGGTAGTCCTTCTGTGGCTTGGCCCTAGGCGCCGGGAACGCAACTTGGAGCAAACCCCCCAGATGTTGCTCGATCGCAGCTGCATGACGGTGAACGTCCAGGTCCCATGGGAGTAGAGGGACAGTGGCGCATATCTGTGCCGTAAGCGCACGCCCTTCAGTCGTGCGCATCTGCTGTGTATTCAGCCTAGGCTGTCGTGGGAATTTCAGCGCAGAGTGGCGAATGGGGGCTTGAACGTGCATGGCAAGCGCGAAGTGGTCAGTATGAGCCTGGCCCCAATCCAGCTCAGGGACGACCCAGCTCCCACTGGATGGGACACTCCAGTGCTGCGGGNAGTGGCGAATGGGGGCTTGAACGTGCATGGCAAGCGCGAAGTGGTCAGTATGAGCCTGGCCCCAATCCAGCTCAGGGACGACCCAGCTCCCACTGGATGGGACACTCCAGTGCTGCGGGATCGCGATGTAATCCAACCGGGAGGTCGTAGTGCCTCCCGGAGCACGCCAGGTGAAGGAGGAGCCAACGTGGCAGCAGCTAAATGTACTAGGAAGCCAGAGGCCAAACGAACGAAGGATCTTCCAGAAGGAGGGAGGGACGGCCGTGTCGGTTGGCCAAGTGAGGTCCCCAACATGGTCTCCATAACTGCGATCCAAATGGAGATTGAAGTCTCCGAGCAAAACAAGCTGGCACTCCTGGCGGAGTCGTGCCAATAACTCAAACAAGGAGTGCCACCAGGTCGCCCGGGCCGGGTCAGCACTGGTGGGCGCATGCACGGAGACGAACAAGATGCGCAAAGAGGCCCGAACGAATCTGACCGCCAGCACTCGGGAGTCCCAATGCACTGCAAGAAAGTCTTCAGTCTGAAAGAATACGGGGGCGGAACGATGATGGACAAAGGGGCGCTGTCGGGAGAACCACAACTCAATCCCATGCGCGCCTTGCACGTCCCTGGCGCTGCAGAAACGGATATGAGTACCAGATCGGATCATCTCATTAGCTCTAGATCGAGTTTCCTGCAGTGCTGCAACAGTGACCGCAAGGTCCTCCAACTGATTCCGAAGGAACTTTGCCCTACCCTGAAAACCATCATGCTGTTGGGTATCCCGAACCGGCGGCTGCAAGGACTGAACATTGACAGTTAGAAAGAGGGCTTGGACAGTGACCTCCTCGCCTGTCGCAACCGATCGGTCCCGGTTAGGAAGGCCCAGCATGCTAGCACACTCTGCAGCCGATGGAACATGGAGCGGCCGCTCGCCCGGGTCCAGAAGAGAACCACCAAGCAGGGTCGGCCAGCACCGGGGGTTTCGTGTTGCCTCAATATACAGCCAAAGCCACGGGAGCCAACCGTCCCGAACAACGCGCTGTAGGGCAACCGCCGGGACGGCCGGGAGAGCCCGTGAATCACGGCATGCAAGCTTGGCAAGGCGGTCGGCAACCTCATTGGCCAGGTGCCCGACGTGGGAGCGTACATGCCGGATAGCGATTCGGTTCGGTCCCCCAATGGCTACAAGGGCCTGAAAACCTGCACGACAGAGGTCAGCAATCCCCTTCCCGGTATACCGGCCCATGTGCCCGGCAGATAGTCCGATGGCAGTCGTGCAGTCAGAATGGACAGTAATGGTGACTGCTGGGGGCAATTGCATCGTCCATCCGATGCACCAAAACAAAGCTGAGAGCTCGCCACTCAAGGCACTGTGGGACGGCGCCCCAACATACTCCAAGGAGGAAGAATCAAGCTGGACCCCGCCACCGAACCAGCCGAGGAGCTGTGTTTTGACCCCAGCCGACGCAACGGCATGGAAAGCCCACGAGCTAAACTCACCGTCAAAGGAACCGTCGGTATACACGTCAACATGATGGTATGCACCCTGGCCATCAGCCTCATGCGGGCACGAATGGCGGAGCATCCACTGATCAATGGCGGGATCAACTCCTTTGGGCAAAGGTTGAAGCTGCCACATTCCCACGCGGGTCACGGCGGCAACATCATCATACGTGCAGCCGACATGTAAGCTCACAGGGCGAATGTCGTAGACACGCTCGGTCGGCAAGTAGTCCTGCAGGCGGAGTGGGTAACAAGTCGGTCCACGGTGAATGTCGGACGGGGCAGGCGGTCGCGAAACCTTAAAGTGTTCCACAAGGGTCTCAAGCAATGTGCATGCCAGATAAAAGGCCCGCGAAGCAGGGTCTGCAATCGCAAGGTCTAGCAACGTGGGTCCATCCGCAACAGTCTTGACCCAGCTCTCCGACATTATGCAGCAGTCCGAGAGTTCAGAGGTGTCATGCAAGGGCCCTCCAGAAGGGGCGTCATCAAAATCAGTTGCAGTCCACATGATATCTCGATCGGGCTGCGGTGCAAGGTCTCTCCGGGCCCGNCAGCAGTCCGAGAGTTCAGAGGTGTCATGCAAGGGCCCTCCAGAAGGGGCGTCATCAAAATCAGTTGCAGTCCACATGATATCTCGATCGGGCTGCGGTGCAAGGTCTCTCCGGGCCCGGCAGGGTGTCGGCACTGCTCGATGAAGAGCCCCGGAGACTAATCCTGCGCAAGCCGCGCTTGCAGCCATCTGTCTGCTAGAGTCCGCTGGACGGTAGGTGCCAGATAGCTGGACTGCCATGGCAGGAATCGGCAGATGACAGACCAACAGCAAGAGGGTGACCCAGATAATGCAGGCGTGCGGGATCCGTGTGCGTCGGTGACAAAGGAGGAACAGCCCGAGCGCCCACAGCCAGCAAACAGGGCCTGCATAAATGCTGCACAGGAGGAGGCCAGACAAGATACTTAGGCAGCCAGCAACTACCCCGAGGATCGCGCCATCCCCGCAATCCAGGAAAAGGGGGCGCTTGCAATGAACCCCGAAATTTGTGATTGCGCGGTGCTGTCGGAGAGGCTCAGCTAGGGGCTGTTCTGCGCTCCATTTGGTAACCAGCCTGTGGTGCCAACCTGTCTCCCGACCTGCAACAGCGTCGAGTCTCGAACTATGTCCTGTCCGCGCATCAGCGGTGGTGGAGGAAGACCCCCCCAGGCCAACATCGGAGTCCTGGTGGTTGCTCCCATCATCATGGCCTTCCTCCGGGTCGGGTTCATTATCATCTGCCCNATGTCCTGTCCGCGCATCAGCGGTGGTGGAGGAAGACCCCCCCAGGCCAACATCGGAGTCCTGGTGGTTGCTCCCATCATCATGGCCTTCCTCCGGGTCGGGTTCATTATCATCTGCCCGAGGTTGTCTGGCGTCCGCTCGGCCATCCGAAGGACGGGTGTCTAGGTACCCAACAACAACAAGGATTTCGCCAGCCGCGACATTAATCCATCTAACATCACTGGGTACGCCAGCAAAAACAATGCGGTACCCCGCAGGGAGCCCAGGCAAAAGGGCACTCAGCGCCGGATTGGCATCAAGCCAGCCATCAATGGTCAAGACAGGGATCCAGCCATGGAGGATCCGACGCGCATCAAGGATGGCAGCAATCGGTCGGTGAGCTAGAGCAAGTCCACCAATAGACAGGGCCGAGACAACGGTTCGACATCGAAGGCCACGGAAGCTGACATTAGAAGGCATGGGGAGTCCCGGAGTGAGGAGAAGCTCTCGTGGATGGCACCGGATCAGGGCAGCAATATCAGCACGTTGGCCGGCCGCGTCGCCGCCATGTAGCTGAAAAACACGAGGACCGTCCGCAGTGACAAGATAGAAGCGGTCACACGGTGCGGGAGCAGGGAATGCAGGCGGTGCAGCCCATAACAGATGGGACTGAAGCATATCCTCCAAGTAGACCACATCTGGCGGGTGGCTACCACGGGCAACAACTTGGACGCAGGTGCCAGTCTCAATGGCGGCTACCTCCAACGAAAGGAAGGGTCCCGTACCATCAACATAAATGTCCCAAGGCTCCTCAAGGTCCAGAGTCAGAGAGTTATGCAGGAAGGCACCGCCAGCGGCGAGCGGCACAGAAACCGCAAACAAGCGGTCCTGTTGAAGGAAAGCGTCAACACACACCGTAACCCTGTCACCAGACCAATCCGGCAATGCAAGAAGCAATCCCCACCTAGCGTCCGGCTGGATGCGGACTGGCTGTAGCACCGGAAAATGGCGTGCTGCGGCAGGTGAGCGTGCAAGCCGGACTGCATCCACTGCGGCTGTGATGGAGACCGGTAGCCACAGCTCCACCNCGTCCGGCTGGATGCGGACTGGCTGTAGCACCGGAAAATGGCGTGCTGCGGCAGGTGAGCGTGCAAGCCGGACTGCATCCACTGCGGCTGTGATGGAGACCGGTAGCCACAGCTCCACCATGACAGTCTCGACAGGAAAGTCGGGAACCAGAATGCCAAAGGTAAGCGGTACTGGATCCCAGGGAGGTCGGTCTGGCACATCCGTGGGGTGACGTCGAAGGTCAAGGCTCGCAGCGTCCTCATTTGTGGGTGAGGCAAGTGGTCTTTCAGCACTGACTCCGGCCGAAGGGGTAACAGAGGTCACGGATCTCCACGGAAGTTCCGGACAAGTAAGGGCAGTGGGTCCGAGTTCCGGGTCGCTCGAATCGACTGGAACAGCCCCGGAACCTGTAAAGCCGCGACCACCGTCTCGAGGGGAACGACTGCGGTCAGTAAGGTGTGTGTCAAGATCAAGGGCACGCTGACGCGACCCTCGCTGGGTCTGACCGTCCCCATCTGGATCCTCTCCTGGCAATCCATCTTGGCAATCGTCTCGCAGTCTATCCGCAAGGAATGCAACAGTAAGCATGCACCCGCTCTCAACAATGAACACAGAACCACCGGCGCGGTTGCGCACTGGGGCACCAGTGACAGAGACAGTGTACCGATCCGGGCAAGCGGCAAGAAACAAGTCCACCACAGTCCGCACCAGGATGGTACCTTCCATTAGCAGGAGCCACTTAAAGCCCTGGAGTAAGCGTCGGCAATCTAAGACAAGGATTATCCGGTTCTCTCGCCTACGTGCAGGAGGGCAAGGTATGGTGGCCAACTGTTCCGTGGCAACCAAAGTCCCGCTAGAGATGAATCCTTCAATCAGGTGGTCCTCAACCCNCGCCTACGTGCAGGAGGGCAAGGTATGGTGGCCAACTGTTCCGTGGCAACCAAAGTCCCGCTAGAGATGAATCCTTCAATCAGGTGGTCCTCAACCCTAGGGGTGGTGGGCTTGATGCTTAGGGCCTCGGGCCGTGTATGCAACTGTCGTGCAAGATCCTGCCTAAAGCGCTGTCGGCGACCTGCGCTCACGGAGAACCTCTGAATCCCAGCGTCGGTCAATACACAAAACTGATCGCCAGGAGCGTAGGCCGGTCCTGGCAAATTAGCCTGCGCATTCCAATGGTCTCGATGTTGTAACATGGTAGGCAGGTCAAATGTTGCGGGCGCGTGGACTCCGGCAGGGACGATACTGATGGCCATGCCAGAAAAAAGGTCAATCCTTTGGCCTTCCGCAAGTGCATGCAACAAGCCATGCACGAAGACCTGGCAGTCAGAATCTCCGGGGAGGTGCGCAGCGAGAAGTATGGATTCTCGGTTGATGGGCGTAAAGACGCCACGCGCAAACACAGTGTCATTGAGCTCGCGGAGATCGAAGAGCACCATGGCAAGTGGAGAGGCCCACTGTGGCCCAGCTGTGAAGACGGCCAGTTCTTGAAAAAGCTGCGGCTGCACCAGGTGAAGAGTAGGAAAGTGCTGGGAGGCATCGGAGCCCCTGGCCTCATGGGTTGTTTCAACGAAATGGTCAACACCACAGGGCACTCGCACCGAGACAAGTACAACTTCAGGCACATAGTCTTGGGCATAAATCAAAGTCAGGATCTGCATCCACGCCGAATCGGCCTCATCCATCTCTTGACTAGGCTCCTGACCATCAGTGCCAGGGAGATGAGGCGGTGCTTGGGAATGGGTATGATCCCCATAACGAGCACCGTCGGCAACATCGAAAAGTTCTTCGTAATCCCTGGGCCACGGAGGATCAAGGGTGGGAGAATGCGCCCCGTGCGGTGCACCATGGCCACCAGTGTCGGGGCCCCGGTCATCCACATTCGACGAGGCTTCGCTGGAGTCCGAACTGCAGTCCGCGGGTAATGCGTCGTCACTGCCCTTCAACCTGGCATAGAAGAGCAGGGCAGTGCTGCCCTCAAGTCTGACATCATCACGATCCCGAAACCCGCCATACACATCGA
>BGNK01000029.1:296257-368964 GCA_003297005.1 Symbiodinium sp. clade A Y106 | reverse complement strand
GCCGGAAGCCCAACGGCCGAAGGTCGCACAAGACAAAAACATCCCGACGGCTTGAGTGCGGTGTCCCCTCCTGCTGCGGCGAGGGTCTGTCAACAGCAGTGATGATGTAGGCACAGTAGCGGGGCAGGCTCCGATGGCATTGGCTTTCCGCCAAAGGGCTCCGAGGCGCGTCGTCGATTCAGTTTCTCTCGAATCGGACTGGGCCCATATCCATGCTCGGGTGCCGGCAGGGTCGAGGCCGCTAGCATCGCCGCATGTTCCACCGAGCTGGGGCCATTGGTCGAAGTCAGTGGCGTCAATCCAGGAGGGGCTGTACCAGATGGAAGCGCCGGAGCAGGGCTCGCACCGGCCCACATGGCCTGGTACGGGTCGTAGGTGGCCGCCAATGATGCTCGAGCCTGGGGGTCCCCAAGGCACGCAGGTGACGGGACAGGAGCCAAAGGTCCAGGTCCTGGTATCGGCACAATCGGCGGTCGTTGTGGNCGTCTCACCGGTGTGCTGTCGCCGTACGCCCGTTGTAGGACACTGCCCCAGTCCGGCTGGGCTTCCTGGTTCCAGCCCGCCATCATCGCTTCCCACTCCGCGTTGTTGTCGGCGTCTTCTACTTCCATGGCCTTGGTTGCAGCTGCATCGTTGCTGTAGCAACCTTCGAAGGCAGCTCGCAGGTTGCAGCGAGCATCTTCCTGAGCCTGCAGGGACTCCGCAGCCTCTCTCTCGAGTCTCTCTGACTCTGCTGCGAATCGCTTCTTCTCTCTGAGCCACGCGGCCTTCATGTCTGCCTCCCAAGTCTTCCACATTTGTATATGCTTCTCCTTGTCGTCCTGGATCTTCTTCACCTTGGCCTCTGCCTTGCGGGTGCAATTCAGTGCGTGCTGGATGGTGGGCACTAGGCCCTCTTTGACTGATGTTCCTCCCGCTGATATCAACGCCGTAGACTGGGGTGGCTCCTCTTGCGGCTTCCTGGTAGCGTACCCAGGGATACCCTGGTCCCTCGTCATACCCTTGCCGCCTTTGGGTCGCCACGGAGCCTGGGGCGAGTAGGCACCAGGCCAGATAGACCAGGATCGCTCTGAAGCCTGTTCCCATGACTTCACTCCTCCGTGTCCCTTCCATTCCTTGGGCTTGCCCATTAGCGTCGCCTTACCACTGCTTACCACGCTTCGGTCGGAGCCGAGGTCTCTGCCACGAAGCGGAAGCCAGAGGCTCCGTAAGAGGCGGCACCTTGACCGGGCCTTGGAGCGAGTCCTTCGGGCACGTTTGTGCCAGGTGGGGCTGCCAGAGGTTTTCCTTATGGCAGCAAGGGAAAAAGCGTGCTCCTGCACTTGGGGCCTACAGCAATCTGACCGCTCGTGGTCAGTCTTCTGAGCCCTCTGTATATATACATGTATATATATATATGTATGTATGTATGTATGTTTGTATGTATTACATTATATAGTTTATACTATATATATATAGAGTAGATGTATTTTAAAATTATACATTATAGATGTTATATATTCCATTGTATCATATTATAGTATATATTATGTTATATTATACGGTACCGTAACGTCCAGAGGGCTTCTCACTTGGGGCCGTTTTCCCAGGGCCGAGGCTCGACGGACGGTCCACCTCAGCCCTGATGAGGAGCGCAGCGAGCTTTAAGTTTTTGGTTTGGGGGTTTGGGAGGGTTTGGGAGGGTTTAGGAGGGTTTAGAGTTTGGTGTCTAGGGCCTAGGGTTTAGGGCTTGGGTCATGTTTAGGGGTTTGGTTAGGTTTAGGGTGTCTTTGTTGAATGGTGTCGGTTCAAGTTTGGGTGGTTTAGACCTTACAGCTGCCGGGGTGGGGAGGGGGTCGGGCACTGGCCGTGGGTTGAGCAGGGTTTGGGCCTGCAGGACTTCACCTACCTAAGCCAACGGTTGTAGCGCAAGCATAACACAGCGTTTTATCACGAAGTAGTTGCTGCGAAGCATGACAGGTAGTGCAGGCACTGCGACGAGACCACTTTTACTGGGTAATTAGAGGGCCAGTTCGGTCAGGACAGTCCAGCACAGCCCGAATGCCGAGTCCTGAACCGTAAGACATTGAGGAGCTGGATTGTAGAACAATTTCCCGCTGTTGCCTCAACGTTTCGGAACACTAGCCGCAGGCTGACCGAAGAAAATAATCACCTTGCGCGTGGTCTGTTTGGCAGGAGGCTGCTTGTCCTTGTCGTAACCAGCGCCAAAGCTCTCCAACCGAAGAAGCCAGAACCCAGAGCCTACTGCCAGGAGGATGTTGGGCTATGGTCCGAGTGGGCAGCATGCCAAGTGCTGGTGTTGCTCATGCTCCTCTTTGTGCCGTGGTGCCTGCACTTCTTTGCCAGCGTTTCCGTTCTGGATGCCCACGCTTCCTGTACTTCCGCGCAATTTCTATTCACCCAACTTTCATCTGTATGACCGCCACAGCTGGCATGTGCCATTGTTGGGGTTGTGACCGGTCATTCCGCCGCCGCCGCACCGCCCTTAAGTAGGAGAATTCCTTCATCACACCTTCTGATTCTACAGGCATTATTACGACTTTGCTTCTGTAAGAGCAATGTCATTCTTAGGCTTGGGCCCTCCAAGCTTGGATCAATTGGTGTCGACCGCTCTCCTGCTCGAACTAGAGAACGGGCTGGCTGAGCCCTCGTTTGGTTTATCCAGCTTTGGGTGAATCGAAGAAAGCACTGATAGTCGTGATCGTTTCCGTAGCAAAACTAAAATATCAACGAAAAGTAGCGGGAGCATGGTCGATGTCGAGAAAAGGAACAACGAAGCTTACAACCGCCGTAATGATAGTTGACGTGCTCGTCGTGAACAGAAATCGTGACAAAAGCAAGATCAGCACGACTCGTGCAAACCGTTTGGCTCGGAGCAAGAGCACAAACGGTGATGCTAGTAACGTAGTGTATAAAGCCATCAAAAGGCCACTGCAATAGTCTGTGACCCCGGAAACCTGGTTCCCAACCTGCAGACTGGAGCAATCAGGTCACGAACTACACGCACGCTGGCTTGGAGCGAGCTGTCTCGACGGTTCGCACGGGAGGGGGGTCGATCTGGAGTAAGAGTGTGCATACTTAATGTTTGGTTCTCTATTGTTCCAATCACTGCTGGTTGTCATTGCTACTCCGTCTACATGATTCGTCGCATTACCAGACGCGATTCTTTGCCATGAGTACATGAATACAGTCTGAACGGCTGCAGTTTCCTTCCTTTCCAGAACTTGGATCGCACAGCTCCGCCTTTCATGACTTACTCGTCATGGATTGCCAGAATGTCGGCACTGGTGGAGAAGGCACAAAGCCTCCACCGAAGCGCCCGTCGAGACTGTAGGCCTCGCAACCCAAGGACGAGCCCAAGATGGAAGCTGTGCTGGAGGCTGTGGCAGCCGCCGTGGAAGAGGCGAAGCAGGAGATTCAGGTGGAAGCCACGCAAGAGCTGGCCAAGGAGGAGGAAGTGAAGGAGGCTGTGGCGGACTTGAAGGACCTGAAGGCAGTGGTCGCCGATGCCCCGACCGTCCTGGATACAGCACTGTTTGGCGAGTCCAAGACGCCTGCAATCTCTTCGGCTACCACGTAGTGTGCGTGAGAAGTGCATGGGTACAGACCTGTTTTGTGGACGGCAGTGAGCATCTCAACCTCGCAGTCAAGAAAGAAGTTGGGAGGCAAATGTGGCACATCGTACACGCTGACTGCTGACTTGTCTTGCTTTCGGCAGGCCCAAGACTGCAGTCGAAAACAGGCCAGGGCGAGGCTAGGGCGGACAGGAAGCCAAAGAAGGAGAGATGTCGTTGGCGCATGGGCCCTGAATGTGGCGCAGGCAGTCAAGCTGAGAGAAGCTCTTTCTCAGCCTTGCTGCCTTGGCTGTTTTTGCCACATGCAGGGCCTGTGCGCCCACAGCATCTCTCGAAGCTGCGAGAGATTGACCCTATCGAGGGCCACCGCTGCAAGACGCTCGAAATGTCACGCTGAGAAGTGAAGACCCATATGACAGGACAAAGTTGCAAGGGGCGAGAAAGCCTAGGACTCAGCACGTCCCGTTTCCGTGTTCTCGTATCAGCTGATCCTCGGACAAAAGAAGTCTGAAAAGTATTCACTGCAGTGCCAAAGCTGTCCAGCTTCGGCAGCTCCAAGTGGTCGACCCTGGAGGTACGCAAAGAATGACGGCTTACGCCCCTGATATACGGTAGTGATGATTCGTCTGGCTGGGCCCCTCCGGCACATCAAAGCCCGAGGAACGATATCACCTGAGAGACACTGAAAGAAGCCAGTACCACAGCTTCTCATATAGCACCGAAGAGCCTTGGAAAACCCTCGGAGAGCCAGAGCAAGCCGCAAGCCATCTGGAACACGCCGGCAGACTGTTGCGATAATCGCATGCTATCTCTTCTGAACCACATGAACCCCATGAGCCAGATGGTAGAACTGCAGTCTACGTGAAAAACCCAAGGACCTGAACCCCAAAGCCTCAACCCCAAGGCGCAAGCCCAGCTGGGATTTAATCCAAAGCTTTCATGCTGTTCGCCCAGTAACTCCCCGACCAGGCCAAGACCATGTAGTGCAGGCTGTTTTGGGATCGCTATGATAGTTAGGGGAATCTTGCTTCGTCACGGGCATTTCGAGTCCAAACGCAGGCTCTGAGCCCTACACCTCGACACCCTAAGCCCCAAACCCGCGCCCGTTCAATTCAATTGGCCGCGAGGCCGAACCGCCATCCTGCGACCCCACGAACAGCCAGCGAAATTCGCAGGCCAGGGTTTTGAGCTCTGCACTTTTTGATTTCAATTTCGCGAGGATGTGGTTGAAGAGATCGAAGCCTAGGGTTGTCAGGAACGCAAAGGTTGAAGCTTGTGGTTTACAGCTTCTTAATGCTTTCTTTCGGGTTTCAGGCTTTAAGATACGTAGGGTTGCAGAGTGGAGGGTCACGGAGCGTGGATTTATACGGATCATCTCTCATTGAGGCTCCCTTTTTCTTTTGGGTCCGGCTTTACGTTTCAAGTGTTCATGGTTTCTCAACTACTTCAAGGGCCTTGGACTTTGGGAACTTTCAGGGCGTCGGGGTTACAAGGTTTCGTGGCTGTCCCATGGGATCGCAGTGGGTCATGGGGTCCCTACGTTGTCTTCTTGTCTTCAGGGTCTGCCACGGGACTTTGGAGCAGAAGCAAAGGGCTGAAACGCCTGTGGGAACTGGAGAGGAAAGAGGTGTCAGTTTTCTTATTTGGGCGCTCCAGCTACATTAGCATCCTGTGCTCACTGCAGACTTTCTCGTCCCTCTCTTGGTCTCCCTGTCTCTCTGTGTGTCTCTCGCTGCTAGCCCTCTTTCTTTCTCGCTCGTGCAACCTCACTCTCACTCTCTCTCTCTCGCTGTCTCTCCTCTCCCTCCTCTTTCCCCCTCTCTCCCTCTCTCTCTCTCTCTCTCGCTCTCTCGCTCTCGCTGGCTCTCTCCCTTCCTTCGGGCTCGCATTGGAGAGAGGCATTGGTGCTCACTTCAGAGCGCTTGCTTTTTGTGCGACGGCCCCGGCAAGAGTGCAGTACAGCTTTTTCTAAGTCTAAGTGTATAATCGGTGATGACGATGATGATGGTGACTCTGCTGCCGCCGCCATTTCCATTGCTACTACCTCTACCGCAGTGTCGACGACGAGGAGGACGACAGCAATGCCCTACACATGATTCTGCCAAAGGCAAAGGTGATGACTACCATAAGGCTTGCCAAAGGACGGCCTTGATGGGTGATGTGGCGGCTTAAACCTTTGATGATGTAATGATGGTGATGACGATGCCGGCAAGGAACGCTGCAAGAAACGCTCGTTCATCAAGTTGGTGTCTTTAGCCTGCTGCACACGGCGGCAAACACTAACACATCATCCGAAGAAGTGTAGAAGAACCCTCAACTCTGAACCGTAAACCGAAGGAGACTCGTGGAAGACTGGTCCTCCTCGAAAGAAGCTCGAGGACTTCCATGGCGATAGTCGCATAAAGTCCGACACTTCTAAGCACCCATGCAAGGTGTATGGCATTTGGTATCGGTCTAAGATCTGCTGCGCCATACTGTTTAAGTGCGCCCTGAACGGCAGGAACCTAACTAACCATAACCTACTGGTGAACTCTGTTTGGCAAAGTGCAAACACCCATGTCTCTCGGCCTAGGCGCTGTGGTAGCGACTTGGACGTGCTTGGAGATGCGGCTTCGTCTAGGGCTTCGGCATCATTGTGTAAGTCGTAGGTGCCAACAAGAATCCGAAGTTCTGTGGCTACTTGTTGGAGTTGACTGCTCCAAGGATTTTGATGTTGCTTGTTGGGAGCAGGCAACATCCGTAAGTCTAGGGGTCTCGCATTCGGGTTGGGTGTCTCGTGTCATTGAGGGTAGGCCCTTGTTGAATCAGGTCATGCATTCGGAACAGTGTAGACAGAATAATCGAAGTAGCATCGCAATGACAATATCAGTCGCAGCAACCAATGCAACAATGCAACTGGCAACCACACTCGAAATAACCGAGCAAAGGAAGCAGGAATGGGCATACCAGGAATAGCATGCACGATAGAGACCATACGAAGCAAGTGACAACCATAATGCTTGTAACGACAGCCGACAACATACTCTGCCGTTGTTACCCATCCATGTAGCAGAGGCAGGTACAGTAGTACAGACAGTAGCTACGACACCGGCAGCCACTATCATCGTATCAGAAGTCGACGCGAACGCTTTTGCAATGCATCATAGCAATTAGAAGGGAAGAAGAACACATGCATGACTTTCTTGGCTTGTGGCAGGGTATTGAGGAATCACGCAAGAAATGCACGCACCTTCAGCATTAGCGAGGTTGTGCTCTGTGATTGTCTTCCTATTCTTGGGCTACGATTGTCTTCCTATTCTTGGGCTATTGAGTTATTGAGTGTCCATTGGCTTCGGTGCTGCCGTTGCTAGTCCTGTTGAACCTCCTACTCGCCTACTCCCACTCCGCTTCAATATCGTCCTTCCCGGCAAGAGGAAGAGGAGAACGGGAAGTCTCTAAGGACCCAAAGCCTAAGTCCAGCACCCAGGCCGGGCGGCCATGGCCACAGGATGGTCGGTGGCAGAAGGTGGCGCTCCGCTCTTGTCAGAGCTTGGAGATTAGGGTTTTCAATACATCTGGGCCGCTACATATTTCTTTTGGGTAGTCTTGGTAGACCGCCGTTGCGGCATGCCAAGGTGTGTGAGGTGCATCGTGCGCCCAATTCTTGACGTTATCTTTCCTGTCACCTGACGTAAAAACGCTTAAAGCCATGACAGCGAGACACGATGACGACACCGACTTCACTGCAAAGCAGAAGATGATAGTCATCACATGTCATCGTCGTGCTGTGTCGCTTGCCTTGTCAGGAGTGGCGCTCTCTGGCCTTCGGCAGGTCATTGTGCCGCAGCGTCGGAGGGCCCAGGGCCAGAAGACCCCAGGTACTCTAGCGCTTCGGGGTACAGGGGTAAAGGGTTGAGGGTCGATCCTGGCCCCTGACGCATCATCAGTCGATCCAGACTTCGCGACTACCTTCTATCCTGTAAAGGACGAGTGTCGCTGATGAAGAGGCCGTGTTGACCCTGCCTACAAACCCGACTTGGTGAGTTGGGGTCCCGGGTGTTGAGTAAGACTTCAGGAGATCGTGGGCCCTAGCTTTCCTCGGGCCATGTTTGTTGAACCAGTTCAAATGTTCTGCTCGTTGTTGCTACAGGCCCCAATACCTTGTTGGTCCCTGCCACAGACCTCCCCTGCGGTTCTGAGTCATCCAGGCTGTGAAACCTTGCTGCTTATTCGGATCCGCAGCAGCGCAGACATTCTGTGAGAAGCCCGGTTTGGGGACAGAGCAACAGCAATAAGTCCGAATGCATGGAAACATCCCAATGCCCTTCGCTGCGGACGATTGACACCATGATATGTTCTTTGGTTCGGATGGGTTCGTATATTGTGTTTACACTTGTACTCCTGCTGCTGCTGCTGCCGCTGCTGCTGCTGCCAGGCTGAACGGCTGCGATTTGCGGAAGATTTGGGGGGGAGTTGGAGTTGGAGACGGATTAGGACAGTTGTTGCTGCTGTTGTTGCTGCCGCTGTTGTAGAAGTAGCAGTACTAGTGACACTACTTGTACCAACACTCGACTCGAGGTACTTGCCGTAGTCCAGTCGCAGTCATAGTGCGAGACTCGTTGTCGTAGTCATCGTCGTTGTCGTCTTCGTAGTAGTCGATTTAGCGGCAGGTGTAGTGGTGTCAGTAGTACTAGTCGTCATCGTCGTCGCAGTGGCTGTGGCAGTGGCAGTATCAGTGGCGGTGCAGTGGCAGCGGTAGTGGTAGCGGCAATGGCAGCAGCAGTGGTGCTGGTAGTAGTGGTGTAGTGGTGTAGTAGTGTAGTGGTGTAGTGGTTCAATGGTGCAGTGGCGTCGTAGTGTAGTCCTGTGTAGGGCTTGTAGTTAGTGGTGTCGGAGTGTGGTAGTCTAGTAGCGTAGCAGTGTAGTACTCTAGTAGTGTAATATTGTGGTAATGCTGCAGTGCGGTAGTGTAGTGGCAGTTTGGTAGTGCAGTGATGCTATTGTGAAATAGTGTGGCCGTGTAGTAGTGACACAGTTGTGTACTAACTAGTGAATGTAGTGGCAATGGTGCGACTCGTAGTCGTAGTCCTCGTCGTTGTTGATGTTCTGCACCGCCTTCCAAGCCCTCCCTCGCGAATCTTGTGTACATTCACTGCGCGGCCTGGCTGCCGGCACCCCCTTCCAAGCCATATTACTGCGACGACGACTGCCACTCTTATTCCGCCGCCGCTGCTGCTGCTCTTGGCACTGCTCCTGCAGCGCTACTGCTATTGCTGCTCCTGCCGCTACTGCAACCGTCGTGCTATTTCTGCTGTTGCCACTAGCACCACCACACGTGTTTCATCTTCAACGCCATCTCGCTTCCTGTCATTGCCATTCTCTGTTTTGTATGTCCTATTGAGGCTCAACTTCCCTCCAGGGTCCAGGGATGCCTTCTTGGAGGCAAGCACTTTGGGCTGGGAAGGGAGGGAGGGTGTCGCTGAGAGTAGATGGATTCTGGCTTATGGGGATGGCTGGCTCGGTGCGGGATTTAGGTCATCTGTTTAGTATGACCAGCGACTGACCAGTGCAGGCCACATGCAAAGGTGCTTCTTTGCCTTGGGCCGACAGCCCGTGCAGCTCTTAACCCAAGCCGGACACTTGACATTTCTTGCGATCCTATCTCCTGACCCCTACACCCAGAAATCCTGAGACGGAGCGCTAAACAAATGCGAAATCCGACGGTAAGCCAGAAAGTTTGCGCATCAACGTACTCATGCCCCTTCAGACAACGCATAGAGAACCGGTGATCCTTGTCTCTCCTTATCCATGCTTGAGTTCTTGGGGCCTTACTGTAAACCCGAAGGAAGCGCTTAGGGTTTCGGGCTCCTTGCTCTTGTGCCAACAGCAGTGTTGACCGCAAGGGTACTAGTTAGTTCATAGGAGCGAATGAAGAGATCTACTTCACTCCTGGGATCTCCTGAGCATGGCGCCGTGTTCCACAGGGTGCGGTGCAGAATCACCTTGGCTCCAAAAGAATGTCGAGAAGTTCCATAGACTATGTAAGAAGCCTGTCAAACCCTACAGGGACCCTAGAAGCCATGCACAAAAGCCAGACCAGATCCTAGTAGCCGTATGCGAAACCTACATTTGGCCTCACGCAGGAGCTCTGGCAGGCTATGGTGCCAGGCTCAGGCTGTCCTTGCCGGTTTCAGTATCATCTGATGATCTGATTGCTTCCGGGCGAACCCAGGCCGGTCAAGGATTTGGGCTTACCCAGAGAGCCAAAGAACCCTGAATGATACGAGCGACTCCACGACAGGCTGGTGATATAGGGTAGGGTAGGAGGGTGCCATAAGCCCTGAATCTGCGCGCACGCTTTGTTGCGACGTTTCGCCGGTGTCTCAAAAGGGGAGTTCTGAATCAGCACTGCCGGAGCTAGTTGCCAGAAGGGCTCCCCACATAGGACCCTGTTGGTGCCTACAGCTTCGAGGTTGCAGATTTTTGTGCTAGAGGGCCAGCTTCCCCAACTCGGACTTTTTGAAGGCGTCGCAGCGCGGAATGATTTTTCAGAGGCTTCTTCATCCGCAGCTCTGTTTAAGGTTTAGGGTTACAATGTTCATGGCAACCCTGAAGCCCCAAGTTGTCTGAACCACTGAAACCGAACTTCGCCCAGCAACTCCACACTATCCCTGGGCCAAGGATTCCCTTATTCAGTAACTCTACTGTAGCTGATGGAGTACCCCGTCCTTCGCAGATCCACCAAGTATATAGATTCCGTAGTTCCCAAGGTGCGAGCAGGATGGCCCGGTCTGCTGGGCTCTCGAAAGTTGAGGAAGTCAGGGTGTAGGGGCCTTGAAGAGGCGAGCGAAATCCGAAGATGAGGATAGTGGCCCTGATCCCTGGCACTCCCCATGTATTCCCGGAGCCCCCAAAGGCTTCAATGCCAAGGCACGTAACCGAGTCCGATAGCCCGGATGAGCCGCCGAAGGACTGGGGCTGGAGCTTAGCTTCTAAGGAAACCCTGAACAGCTAAACCTTCAACGTCTACGGCCCTGAACCCTCATCCTCAGACGAATTGGCGTTTAGAACTGAGGGTTCAAGGATGTTCAAGGAAAGTGGCTCTGAGCCTTGTGCAGAAGCCCGCGCCCTACATCCTAGACCTTGAACCCTAAACTAGCATGTGAGCCCGAACACGAAAAACTTACCGGTCTGTTTCGCCGCAGCCTTACCCTCCGTCTAGCGCTACTCATTTGCTTTGACCAAAACATGTAGAATGTCATCAAGGTCCGCAGGATAAGGTTCGGACCATGGTTCGTCCAGATGGCGGACTTCAGCCTTGCAACAAAAAGTGTATCCAGCTCTGAGGCCTGGGACTCTGAGTCGCTGAGATCCCTCAAAATACATGAAGTCCCCAAACCCCAAGCCACGACATGGCCCGGAACGCGTGACCCTAAACCTTAGACCCACCTCCGATTCCCAATACCAGCTGTCAAAAGAAACGATCAACACAAGAGTCACCTCCGAAGCCCCGCTGCGAGGATTTCGTGGTGGTGGATCCGGACGCAGCCCGGGTCTCAACAGAGGATCGGATTCGGGTCCCGGTAGGGCTTCCATGCAGCTTTGGAAAAAGCAGAAGAAAGGACCCGTGCAACTTCGACAGGACTCAGAAAGCGTGTTTTGCATGGTCGTAGCAGGGTTCAGCAATGTCATATGGTTTATGCAGTGATGTGTATCGCTCTTGGAGGATATTCAGTCTCCTCAAGGAAGCTTTGTGACCCCCCCCCACACAGTGGCAGCGGTGCTGAACCGCATCACCGCTCAATTGGAGCCTAACGCCTAGCATCCGATTCCAAGCTACACTTGGGGGTTCATCGCTTCCGGGATTCAACATTTTCAACTGTAGCCTGTAGACCTTTGGAAGCGTAGCCTGTGCCCTCTTCAGCCCCTCAAGAGCAGAAATCCGGAACCCTAATACTTGGAATCGGGGTCGCAGGATGGTCCCAGGATGATGTTGCGAGCCCAAACAGCATACACACGGAGCCCCGGGCCTTAAACCTCTACGCCCCTCCCCAAATCATAGCCATCTCGAGCCGTAGTCCGAAGCCCTAGCCAAACGAGCCAATAAAGAAGCCGAGGTTCTCCCTTTGCTGGACCTGTCCGGGCAGCGTCAGGAAGCAGCCGTTGGCACGCCGCTGGGGCTGCAATCGTTGCGACAGCAGGACTTCCGTTTAGTTTCACAATTTGAGAGTTTAGAGACCGGTTCCACCAGTGCTACCACGACGGCTACCACTACAACAGCCACGACCACAACCACAATGACGATGACGACTACGATGGCAGCATTGTGCTTGCGCTTCTTCAGCCGTAGGCGGTAGGCTTGCTCTTCTTTTGAAAATAGCTGTGACCGCGACTGCACATATGACTGACCGAGGGTAATAAGAATGGTGTTGTTGTTTCGGCTGTTGCTGTCTCCAGATATAGGATGCCTCTGCCTACCCACTTGGTGGGAAAAGGGATTTCTGAACAGGGCGCAGGGTTGAGTGTGCTTGTAGAACCATGCGTGTGAAAGGGCCTAGGGCCCTTCGACCCTTAAGCTCAAGGCCTCAGGCCTTGCACGTGTGAGCCAGAAGTCTCCAAACAGCTCAAGGACCTCAGCCCCAAAGCTCAACCTTCCTCCTTGCTCGACATGCTACGTGGCGGGCATAGCCAGTCGACTAACAGTTGCAATAATGTTTTTGATATCGTTTTTAACTAGGTTTCGCAGATGATCGTAGGAGCACCCCGCACGAAGCGTTTTTCGGGCCATTGGCCCAAGGAAGTCTGAACCGCACAGTTCCTGTCTTTGGCCTCGACGCCGGAATCCAAATCCCTGCACTCTGAACCTAGACCATTTCGGGGCAGGGTAGCAGAGACTTTGAGGCTGGCTTTCGTGGAGCCGAACGTCTTTGCGCCCGGGGCCCAAGGTAAATGCACCCACTTCGGCGCTTGGGCAAAGGGTAGAGAAAGTGGTGGTGGTGGTGGTCGTAGTAGTAGTAGTAGTCGTTGTCGTCGTCGTCCTCGTCCTCGTCGTCGTCGTATTCGTGGTCGTCGTCGTGGGTTTCATTGATTTACTCGTAGTAGCCACAGTCATGAGGCTCCAGTGTCTATACCTGTAATAGCAGTCAGTTTCCCTGTAAACCAAGCCAGGTTGTGGTGTGCAGGATTTCGCGTGCAGGTAGGCCTAGACTTGCTGATGGAGAGTTTAAGGTTTCAATACCTGGGCAAGCATAGACGTGTCCACGTTTGGACCTTTGGCAGCTGGCCCTGCGCCCGGTCCTACACCCAGACCTCTAGCGCTGCTTGCGCAGGCTGCTGCCGCGCGCGTCTGCGTCGCTGTGACGGCGAAGCATTAAGTTTTCGGGATGTTGAGGGAGGGGGCTTCGGGACGAAGCCACTCAGTAGTAAATAGTAAGGCGTAAGGTTTCCAAGGCTTGCCTGCCGTCGTGCACTCATTGCATAGGAAAGCTTGAAAGCGCAGCGATCATTTCCACAACTGTCCAAACAGTCTTGTAAGGAATGAGAGTCCTTGCAGCAGCAGCAGGGCGGAGAAGGACGACGACGACACCGCACGGAAAAAAGGCAGTCAGAATTAATACTGGTAGGCACTGTAAACGTAGGTAACAGTTTGGATGGCACCATGCAGGGCCATAGTAGTGCGTCTAACCATGCAGCATATGAAGCAATGATGCAACCTGAACAGTGCCAAGGAAAGGAGCAACATCACCATTGGGAGGCAGATGGTGCAAAATGTTCAGAAGGGAAGACGACACGTGCAACACACCGAACAATGCTGTCACTGGGAGCTTCAAACGGCTCGTCATGAGTTTTGAGTCGTCATCACTATATGGTCGTCATCAGTCATAATCATCATCGTCATCGCTGTTATCAGCATTGTGATACTCCTCATGGCAACAGGTACATGGCACTGCTTATCATGCACAGAGTAACTCCAGGGTTCCCCATTATAAATTTTGAAAATAGACCCTACAGCCCTACTCTGAGATTTATTTTGGTATCCTTCGACAAGATCCGAGGCTGCTCTCCGGGGGAGAGACCGCCCGCTTCGGCTTTATGGAGTTGCCCGGAGTCCCGGTTTGGTTCAGGGCTCGAGATTTTCAGTGTAAGGTTTAGTATGCAGGGCGTTAGGTTAAGTGTTGGGCTTCACGTTTACGTTTTAAGGTGGCTGCAGGTATTAAAGCCAGGGCCTAGGGCCTAAGGTTTAGGAAGTTTCGGGCTGAAGAGCTTTAGGGGTTCAGGAAAAGGTGCCTTTGGTGACCAGGGCAGAAGTTCATTGCAGCTGGAGCCGTAGGCATAAGGTCAGGCACAAGCCCCTAAACCCTAATCCCTAAACTCTAAACCCTAATCCCTAAACCCTAAACCCAAGCCCCGATGTTAGACGCCAAGCCAAAGTTCACCCAAAAACCTCTCCTCAGGCAGCGGCGCGTCCAGCCGAAGGCCGCCGGTGCTGGGGTCTGCTGGCAGTGGCAGCAGCTCGGCAGAACCTGGATTGATGCCTTTTGGCTGTCATGGCTTTAAAGAGGTTCAGCGGTTTTCGGATACATAGAAAAAGAAACAAGTGTATGCGTATACAAGCATGTGTGCATACATAGTATACATATATATATATATATATATAATATATATATATATATATATGGTAATGTATGTATATATATATAGACATACACACACAGAGGTACATACATATACATGCACAGTTTTGATTGGGTGATTTCGGGTGTTTTTCCAGTTGTTTGGGGCTTCAGGATCCTTTTAAGGGCTTCTGGGGCTGTGGCGGTTCGGGGTTTACAGTCTGGAGCTTCGGATTTAGGGGTTCAGAGTGTTCAGGGACTAGGGTACAGGCATGTAGAATGGAAGAATGGAATTAGGGCTGCAGGTGTTTAGAGCTGTCGTGGTTTGAGGGTCTCTGAGATGTGCATGGGATTTGGTGCTTAGGGCAGGGTGAACACGGAATGCGCAGAGCACTTCGAGCCTGGACACATTCAACGTCAATGTTGTTCACACGTTGACGTTTGTCGTGTTGAAGCTATCCTTACTACTCGTGGTTACTTGTTTGCAGTATCCCCCGGTCCGAACATGCTAAAAGCCCAGGTCCAAAATTTATAAGGCCAGAACCGCTCGACAACCCGAATAAAGCCGACTGCAGGCGGCATTTCTTTCTTCTCAAGGCGAGGGTTCTACTGCTCTGGTCGTCTCTGGGGCTTTCGGCCCCCATGGGCTTCGGGATTCGGAGATTCGGAGCTTGGGGTTTAGGGTCTCAGGTTTTGGGGTTGGGGGGATCATGGTCGAGGGCTGATTCCGATGCTCTGATTCGTAATAATTTCCATCGTCTTAACTTTCCATCGTCTTAAGAATTCGTATCTGCTTCCGAAGGCTGTGTTTAAGTAGTTCCAACTTCGACGCGAAAGTTTGACTGCTGTTTTCGCACTTGTGACACTCCGTGGAAGCTCGAACCAGCCCTTCTGATTCCCTCCATCCTGGCGCCATAAACGGGTTGGCACAACTCCATGCGCTAGGGCGAATTTTTGTCTGGACCGTGCATGCGAGTCAGCCCGCCATTGGCGAGAGGATGTATTGTAGGGCATACAATGCGCTAGTGGTGCTGAAGCGAAGCATCTAGCACTCACTAGTCCACAAGGTCCTGAGCTTTCTTTTACCCGGGCCATCCCGGGGCTAATGTCCAAAACGGAGTGTCTTAGGTTTAAAGAGTTTACTGTGTTGGGTCTTGCAGTTGCTCTTCGGGCATAGGCGCTCAGGGCGCAGATGTTTAGAATTGAACTGAAGAAGTTGCAGTCCTAAGCCCTAAGCCCATCCCAAAGAAAAAAAGCTGAGGTTAAGAGTCCGGGTTTCATCCGTGCAAACATATACTGGTAAGGTAGCATCAGGATTTGACAGTACATCGAGTGGATAGAGTCAAGTTGGGTTGGATAATCCAAGGCCGATCGCTGTCAAAAGCGATGAAGATGTCCTGCGGCCATGTGCAGCTTCCATACTACGAACCGCATCCAAACCAGTCAAACCCCCGAACCCTCGAGCCCTCCCTCACCCCAGAGGCCTCTGTGTCATAACCGGTGATCCCCAAACTCCGACCGACCCCACGCCCTTAGCACAAAGCCCCGAACCCCGATAGCCGAAACCCTAAGCTCGGCTGCAAGCTTCCTGGCAGAGCCCCGACCGTCAAAAGCCACGCAAGCCCTGACTTCGGAATGTCCGGGGGGCCATGCGCTGTCGCCTGCACTGCGTGCTGTTCCTGGGGCTGTTCACGTGGACTGGGCCGTGCAGGGGAACAAATTCGAGACTTACTTCAGCCCCGATCAGTAGAGAAGTTCATGAGTGCTCTTTGTAGATCTACAATGCTTGCGTGCTCGCAGTCTCGATGTAGGTTTGAGATGGTTTACGTTAGTTTGCTTAATGCATTTTACTCTGAGTTGGCTCTTGACCGCCTTTGGGCATTCACAGACTCTAAACAGTTCTGGGATCAGTTGCGATATTTAGATGTCATGCCGTAGCCCCTGACCCATGCAAGCCCTGAGCTGTGAACTTCTAGCCTAAGTCAGATGAAGAGTTCGGTACACTTCCAAAGGGAAGTGGTGCTTCTTTCTTGCATGTCGAGTGTGGACATGGCCCTGAGTTCTTGGGTTCTGAGTCCATTGAACCATCTTGCTACTGCATGGCTGGGTGGCCGCTTTTCCTAAATCGAGTCTCAGACTTGTCCTGATGTATACAAGACATTACAGGTGACATTCCATCTCCTACACCTTTAGGTGGATCTGTCTGCGGAAAGCCCCCCAAGCTTGATTACATGTCGTGCAGGACAACATCCCAGAACACCTCAGATGAGACCAACGACAGCAATGACAGCAACGACAGCAACACCACGGACAATGCGACTCTTGAGGCCTCGGAAAGCCCTGAGTACGTTCGGGCTTTGTGTTCCGAGCATGAGGGTTTCCAGCTTTGGGCTGCCGGAGCTTACGGTAGGGTTTCAATGTAGTAGCTATTTCTGCGTGTACATTGCGGTCTCCGGCAAGATTTTGCGAAGTGTTGGTATGAACTGAGGTGGGAGTTGGCTGTGAGAGGTTGTGCTCGCTCTTGGTACTGCTGCCAGGGGCTAGAGCATACATCATAAACGACAGATCCCACGACCCCCCCCCCCATGTGTTTCGAATACTACACATGGATGAGCCATCACAACAGTGGAGACCCGAAGAGCCTTGGCCGTGGAAGGATGGTAGCCTCGGCGTCTCGGTGACCTGCTACCCGGAGGAAGACATCCTCCTAGGGCAGCTTGGGCTCGAGCTGAAAGGTTCCGACTGTTTTAGGGTTTAGGGTTATTACTATAATCATAATAAAAGTATCAATAATAGTAATAATAATAAAAGTTGTGCCCTGCCATGTGGAGTGACCGATGCACGAGGGCTTGGAGTCAAGTTTTGGGTTTGAGGTTACCGTTGTCCGCTCCTCTGCGGCTTCTCCCTTTCACAAGAAACACAACTCTGCCTTACAACAAGTGCTTAGAGGCTTAGACGACTGGCTGACGGCTTCTGGTTCGCATGTTTAAGGTCCTTTGCGATTTGAGGCACAGTTCACCAAGCCTTTTTCGTGGAGGTTGTTCTAAAGTACGAGTGTCCCGGAGAGTATTTACATGAATGCGCACCTCCATCTTGTACCCGAATCCCTGATGCTTAATCTCCAAGCCCCAAACCGAAACCCTATACCGTAACCGACACTAAGGAATCCGGCGACATGCGTGCTCAAAGGGGACCTGGTGCCTGTGCAAGACACTTGTCGCAGCATTTGGGGCAGGTCTGGAGGCTTGGGCTTCTGCTGGTAAAGGGGTTGAGGGGCAGGAGATTCGGGCCCAAGTGGTCCAAATTTGGTGTCGGAAAAGAGCTCAGCTGAGACGGATAAACTGCAGGTACGTAGACAAGAATCACACCGTCATGACTGCGTTTTTACAGTCCTACAAGTCTGAAACCATTGCGTTGGCAGATCCCGTTGCGCGGTTGACAGAGACATACTAGCGAAACTAAACTGGGGATACCCGCAGTTGTGTTCGCAGTACGAACACTATAATTTTGTGATGTTCACCAGTCATGAAGTCGCAGATTTAAGATGGCTATTCTCGTTCCTTGTGTTCAGCTGCGACGCTTTGACATAGGGTTTGGTTGGGGTCCTTCCCTCCGGGTACATTATCTTTCACCCTGAGCTGATCCCGTTCCCAATGTGGGGCCCAATGCACCGAGGACTGGGATAAGCTCTCTTTTGGCATTCTGCAGACGGAGGTCTGTTTGGGCGTAGGATGCCGGATGCCAAATACACACTGGGACCTTTCGGTTCAGTACGGTGCTAGGGACTTGATGAAGGTCTAAAGCCGTTTGTGGCTCCTAGTGTTCAAGACTCAATTGGGGGTTTCCGAAAATGGGGGACCCCAATATAGTACCTTAAATAGTAGATCCTTATTATAAGGACCTCCAAATAAGGTATCCCTAAATTTCGGAAACTCCTGATGGAGTCTTAAGATCCAACCCACCCACTTCTGAAGAGTTCTTGGGAAGTCACCCCAACCTTACAGCCCGGTAGCCTGAATCCTGAACCCGGTCTCGCGTACCTGAGCTCGTCTTTAGGAATGCAAGAGGAACGCATACTAGTCACTATCCTTTGTTGCAGTGTGTCTGCCGTTATTGGGCCTGTGCAGTCTGTTGAAATTAGAGCACAGGAAATCTGAGCTGCTGCATTTAGGGTGAAGGGCTTTTATGCTATGCTTTTTTGGGGTTGTGGAATCAGGCTTTGAACTTGGGCTTTGGCGGTATATAGGCGTGTGGGGTTTAGATTTAGAGTCTTGTATGGTTGGAATTTGGAGGGTTCAAGGTAGGGGCGTAGAGCTTATATAGCGTACAGCAGGGTTATTCTCCCAGCGCAAGCCTCGAAGTTCACTCCTAGCTGCGTGCTGCAGGTTCTGTGCAGGGACTATGACGAAATCGCACCTTGCAACGTCTCTGACGATGTCGTTTACGCATCTTGCCTGCCAGGGCCAGAACCCTAAACCCTGAATGCCCTGAAGTCTAACTCCGTCCTCCAATGCGACCTTCTGGCTGCCTATGGCCGTGGCTTATGATCATAGGCTGCAGGCCTTGTCAGAGGGCTCTGAGTAACTGGAGTTTGCAGCCGGTAAGCATGACTGGCTCTCCTTTTCTTTCGCTTGGAACATGGGGGAAAAATTGAAAAGAATGTGATCAAAACTCCACAGCCTAACAGCATGGCCCGAGAGCCTACGGCGCTTTAGCGTTTCTGAGCGCCATGCAACCACTCTGCTTCTGAAATTGCCAACTGCATGCTTACTGGGTGAAGAAAGCAGCAGCTTGCTCCAGACTAGCATGTGCGTTGAGGGGGCAGGGCTGACCCTGTACAGGGTTTGGCATTGTGATCCTGGCTAAGATACTGATCTGAAGCCCTGCATCACACGGCAACTCACACAAAGATTGCGTCACCCGAATGGCAGCTAAGGAGAATGGTTGGCCCGTGCACATAGACGTAGTGGAGTCCTTCCGAAATGGGGGTCCGGGTGACTGGGTGCAGCTGGTGGTCGGGGCCTCACTTGGACTTTCAACCTCGCGAGGTATGACGTTGCCAATTATCTTTTATCTTGCATTTTTCAGGATTCAGTCTACGGGGTTCAGTGGCCTGCAAAGATTTGGGATCTAGGGTTTGAGACCCAGGGTTTTTGCTTCGTGCCTGCAGCTTCCGGTGCGACCCATCCTCAAGAGCTTCCTGTCAACCGGGAGCTGCGAGTCCACGCAGTGCCCGGATCCGCACATCCATTGTGGTCGGGGCCTAAATAGTTACCTACATTATTCATTATTTTGGGGGTTCCTTATGAAATTTATGATTAGTATAATGGGCCCCAAAATCCTATCCTAATTATTAAGGCCCCTATATTAGGTGTCCACAGGACCCCTTCGTCTTGGGTTCAACACACTCAACCCGGACTCTCGAAGCGCCTGAAGCCTGAAGCCTCTGAACCCAAAACGCTGGACCCCGCACTATAGGAGCCTAAATAATCAGAGATATTGTTCGCTTATAGTCCCCATTATCGTTATAGTAGATTAGTTCCCAAACCCTAAGACAACCCTATTATAATTATTGAGGCCCCGCTATTCGCCCTAAACCTAAGACCCTAACCCTAAACCCTAAACCATCAACCCTAATTCCCTAAACCCTAAAATCCTAAACCCTAAAAACAAACCTAAACCCTAAAACCCTGAAACCCTAAACCCTTAGACTCTAAACCCCAAACGTTATTTGAGCACCCAGGCCCTGGGAATGGCTGCATGGTGGGCGGCCGATTCCCTAGTCCGTCGGGCCTCGCTCTTCTTTGCTGTCTCAATGTGGGAGTCTCCGAAAATTAGGGGTTTAGGGTTCCTTTAAAGTGATCCTTGAAGGGTTTCTTAAAGGGATCTGTAAGGGTTCTATAAAGGGTTTAGGGTTTAGAGTTTCCGAAAATTAGGGATACCTTCTTTTTGGGTCCTTATAACAAGGATCCTATTATTTAGGGTATTATATTAGGGTCCCCTGTTTTCGGAAACTCCCATGTATTGTAGTTATACTCATGTAGGGACTTATGAGGGGATACTATGACCAATTATTCAGCTTTCAGGTCGGATTTGAGTTGGTTCGGGCATCTTAACCCAGGGTTTTGAGAGTTGCAGCGGTTTAGGGAGCATAAGGATTGCACTGCGAACTTCCCACGGCGCGATAGGCAGAGTGCCCACCCAACCGTTCCCCTGAAGCCGAAGCCCCAAACCCGAAACCCTAAGCAGTAAACCGCAAGCCCTGAACCCCAGGCGCTGATCCCACGCCCGAAGCCCGCAGCCCTGAACTAGAAGCCTGCTTCCTTCGTGTTTTGGGCCGAGGTGGGCCTGATAGTGGGGCTTGGTGCTTGCTACCGTACCTTGGCTTTGCATGATCCTGCAGTCTGTGGGGTTTACTGTTTAGGATGTAGTTTTGGCTTTGAGGTTTTTTTGGGGTCGAGATTTTGAAATGTTTCCGGTCCTTGGTTTGTATGTCTTTCCTGCTGAGGACTGGGTAGTGTACGGCTTAGGATGTTGTTTTGGACAGTCTGTCAAAACGAGCTGTCCCGTGTACATGCTGTTTTTTTGAGTGATTACGATCGGGGATGCCCTGCTACTGTCACTGCTACTGCTACGGCGACTGCGACTGCGACTGCTGCTGCTTCTGCCGCGGCCACTGCCACTGCTTCTGCCACTTCGACTGCTACTGCTACTATGTACTAGTACTACTACTACTACTACGACGACGACTAAAACTACTACGACTACTAGGGCGACGACGACGACAACGACTACTACTGCTTTTTCTTAGTGCCTACTACCCACTACACGCTACTCACTACCCACTGCCCAGTACTAATTTCTACTGCTGTCACGACACGATCGTTCCCCTTATCATTCTCACTACCATTGATGCTGCTTTAGGTTGATACGTTTGGTATGCTGGTATGCTGCGAGTTTATCCCCAAGGCAATGACACGAGAGTGAGCAGAACATTAAACTTGAAGCGTTCAACCCTCAACCCCTCTCAGCCCTCCATACCACAAGCAATCAAGGCTGGTGGGACCTGGACCCGCCTGCCTCGCGCGATGCCCTGCTGCAAGGTGCACAAGACGTAGCTGAGAAGACAAATCAGGCACCCGCCCTAAGCCGCAAACACTTCAGAAGCCTTCTGGTTGCTCTCTGTTAGCTTCGATTGCAAGGCCCAAAAAAGCCTTGCATCCTCAGTACCCGACCTGAGACCACCGTTGCTGAGGAGAGGGACTCTCTAAGATGAGGATTGCAGGTTTGGGGCTTGCCATCCGAATTTACAAAGTCCAAGCAGCTCTGAGTCGGCATTCCAAGATGAGTACTGCGGCACTGCTTGAAGGGGCATGAACTATATAGACCTGTGCCAATCTGGATGGACACCGGACTCCCAAAGCCCCGAAGCCGTACATCTGAAGTGTAAATCTCAACGTCCTAGACTTAGAAGATCCTGTGGCCGCACGTAGGTGAAAGAGCTCAACAGCAATCCCGTGACAAGCTTGTTCATCCTGTCTGTCCTAACCCTGCAACCCCAAGCAATGACGATACTTCGCATGAGCTGCACGGAGCATCTTGCCGAAGTCTGCGAGGCTTTCTGCGGCAGCTCGTTGCCATGTCTTTGGCACCCTGCTGCTGTTGGTACTGTGTGAGCGTGTTGGGTCGGTTTTCGAGCTTGGAGTGGGTGGTTTAGATCACTGGTTGTACTAGTGCAATTAACTAACGGCAATAATCAGTACATGCTAGCAGTAGTGGCAGAAGGAGAGTAGTAGCAGAAGTAGCAGTGGCGGTGGCGGTAGCAGTAGGAGTAGTGGGAGTAGTACGAATAGTAGGAGTCGGAGTAGTAGGAGTAGTGGGAGTTGTAGGAGTTTGTAGAAATTATAGGAGTAGTAGCAGTAGCAGGAGTAGCAGGACTAGTAGGCGTAGTGGGAGCAGTCGTCGTCGTAGTAGTAGTAGTAGTTGTTGTAGCAGTTGTCGCAGTTGTCGCAGCAGCAGCGGCAGCAGCAGCAGCGGTACAGTAGTCGTCGTCGTCGCAGTGAAGGTGCGTGCTGGCGCTTCCACAGCCGAGCACCTCCTGAACCTTAATCCCTAGACCAAAACCCTTTAACTGCTAAGCCTTCCACGCCACAAAATCTTAACACCCTCAGCCCTAAAGCCAAAAATCCTCAACCAGGATCCCCAAAACCCTAAGCCTGAAAGTCGCCCCGAGGGCATTCTCTGGTACCTCAGCGCTTGGGGCTCCCCTCGCCGAGGCCAGGTCTTGTTCCGGTTTAAGGTGCAATTCAAGGGCTTGAATAGTTTGAGCAGGACTTTGGTGGTATATTCTGCTTTCACTCTATAATAGTTGTAATTGTAGAGGCTCCTGCAGTAGCATGTAGGGCTGACTAGAGGCTTGGGTTTGCTTTGTGCTCTTGGGGTGTCAGTCTTTCGGGCTTGAGGTTTCTAGGGTTTAGGCGTTGCGTGTCTAGGAGTTTTAGGTTTGGCGAGCTTTGGCAACTTAAAGTCCCGAACAAGCTTTAGCAAACTTCAGCTAGCTGCTAGAGATTCATGGCTTTCTGACCCCGGCTGTGGCACCCCGGCTCTCGACTGAGACTAAAGACCAGAGCAGATAGACCTCTGACAGACTTTCGGCTTTGGGGGTATGGGGACAGGTGTCCGGCCGCTGGATGAAAATTACTGGTATCACCTTCATAGCCATCATCATCATCATTGTTATCGTCATCATTGCCATCGTCATCAGTGTTTGTTTCTCTCCTGCAGTGAGGACCTGACTGAGCCCTTCACCCATGCCTTGATTTGAATCAGTGTTCCAAAAAAGAGCATACTACCGGCCTGCCAGTTCGTGGTGTTTTATGTGATGATCTGCATGGTGCGAGTTGTGGCAGAGAGCTTTGATTGCCCAAGGGCCTTGTCCTCACTGCTCAGTTTTGGCAGTGGTACGGAGCGTGCCGGCACAAGAACTGAAGATGCAGGGGGGATTCGAGATCTTTGAGGGTTTGGAGTTAGCGCTGGCAGGGGCGAGATGTAAGGGAGACATGTAAGGAGTTTCTTAGGGCTTTGATTACCAGAACGTGTCATCGTTGAAAGAAGAGCCCTAAGCCCAGCCTCAAACTGATGAAAAGTTCGAAATAGTTTGTGATCATATCATCTTACAGTCCCTATATTTCCATGTTAGGGTGTAATTACACCCCCCAGAGCCGTGTTCGAACTGTTAAGACCCCTATGTCAGCTTGCTGTGCCTTTGGGTTCAGACTGGCCTGCACCACTCCTGAGCCGCAAACGTCCAACCTCAACTCCAAACCTCTCTCTCTAACCCCGAGCCTCTGCATACGATGCGGAGTTTGAGGTGGCTGGTTCTACGCGCCACCTGCCAGCAATTGAGGGATCTCTTGTTGGCAGAGTGCAGGGTCTCTAGCTCAGACTCGAGCCTTCGTGATGCGATCAAGAAGTTGAGAAGCGATCCCAAGAAAAGAAAGCTCAACTCAACCTCAAGCCATGAGCCAACAACCCTAAACGCCCCAGCCAAAAGACATCCTGAACCCATTGCCGAGACTCTATCCAACAAACCCCAAACAAGAGAGCCGAAAACCCTAAAGCCAAAAGCCTGGGCTTCAACTTAACAAGCCCGCAGCCCTTTTATCTACACCGCACCCGCTAAGTACTATTACAAAGCGCGAACCTCTGAGGCCATACTGCCCCAACTCGGAGCACAAGGACCAAGACAGCTTAGCGTGTCGGGTTTGCAGTTCGAGGGCTTTGTGCCGTATGGGCCGTGGTCATTTTTTGGGATTTGCCGGATGTGATTGGTTTCCATTCGTGCGACAATGTGTGAAATGCTCGGTGAAGGGTCAGGGTCGAGAGTTGGGGGAGTTTAGGGTCTACCGCTGGTAGGGTGTACTAGGGCCCGGGCCAAATCCTCTAAAAACCAAACCTTGCGCACCAAACCGAAGACATCCGAAGCTCTAAAGCTGTCAAAACGGAAGCTCGGACCCCTAAATCCTCAACCCTGCGCCCTGACCCTAAGCCCTAGAGTGAACCCTGATCCCGAAACCCCAATCCCTAAAGCCCTTGTGGTAACCGTATAGGGGCCCTTGTAGTGATCCTTAAAGGAAGTTCTGAACCCCTTAGGCAGGAGATGTTAGTAATATTGTTTCCTTATAGTCGCCTTGTTTAAATATGATATACCCTCAGCCCCAAACCCGAAATAATGAACTCTTGGGTAACTGTTTATGGTGACCCTTATACGAACCCTTTTAGTGACCCCGTATGTATCAGCAGGAGATAACCCCTAAATCTTTCAAGCAGGAGATGTTTCGCTTGGGCTTCTCGTTCTGGTGCTTCGCGAATTCCGGGCTCACGCACGCCGGAGCCTTGGGAGGACTGTTTATGCAGGTCTTTCATAGAGTCTATGGTTTAAGGGTCTAGGGTTTACGTTCAGGGTTTATGGTTTGTGTGGGTTTCTAGATTCTAGAGCGTAAAGTTTTTTTGGTGCAGCAAGTGTGTATTGCCTCCAGTAATTCAGGAAGCGGGAATAGTTCCTATGCCGGAGACGCCAAATGTTGATCAGCAAGCAAGGCTTGTTAAGCTGTTAGCGAGTGTGGTTGGAACACCAAACCAATCTTCTGCACCGTAAATCGAGGTTCTTTGCTCTTCATAAGGATCCCGATATCGTCCTGTCATCTCAGCTAGAACTTTGTTGAGGAAGTTGGGGCTTCAATATAGTTAAGTGCCAGTGTCATTAACTCTTGGATTCACTGCGCTGCCTTCCAAATCAATTAGCGAGTTGTTCCTTATAATCCCGATGATGGGCAAGCCGTCCACGCCTTCTTCCAGTCACTGAGGCAGGAATGCATTTCAGTAGTTCCCTACATTGCAAACCTTGTTGGGAACTTGAATGGGGCCCTTATTCAGGGTGCTGCAAAGAACGACCCGGCCAGAAGACTGCTCAGAAAGATCTGCATTGCTTGGCCTAGGCGATACTTTGCATGGGTGGGGCGGTTTTTCACACCGTCTCGGCCTCGATGCTTTGTGGGAGCTGTTGGGGGTTTAGGGATCGGGGTCTCGGGATCCCTAAAACCCGACACCCTGAATTTTGAAATTTGCTGATAGTGGTCTCGAGGAGACTTGTCGACGAAGAGCCACAGATGTGAGCAGAACAATGGCAGTGCTGCTGGTTTTCATGATTACAGTGACGATGATGATGGTTCTGGAGGTGGGGTGGCCATAATGTTTGCTTACGCATGGCGGTTCGCTAGTGTAAACACTGTAGCGACACTCGCAGCAATGCCCTCACAACTATTGATGACAATCGGAGCTGCTGCTGCTGCTGCTGCTGCTGCTGCATGCTGCTGCCACTTCTTACTGCTTCGTTGATGTCCTCCTCCTCCTCCTTATCCTCCTCCTCCTACTCCTGCCACTACCACTACCTGATACTTCCATTGCTACTCCGATTCCTCTTGCTGCTATGTGCCGATCTCTCGTAACCTTGAAAACAGTACGTGCAGTCAATGTTGCAAAGCTGAGATCTTCATCCTGCGATCCCTCTACCCGGAGAACATCATCTTCCTCCCAAGCTCTGAGGCCAAGCAATTTCCTTTGTGTCATTTCTGGGGCTCAGAGCTGTTAGAGCCGGGTTCGGGTTTGGGGCGTCAGGCAACGTCGTCCTGAGGTCCGCCGGTTCTGGGGCTCTTGGTGTCCTTTGGTGACCAGCAGTATTTGCACCAGCAGACGACCTAACAGTACCGGAGCTCGCCCAATACGGTACCTGTGAGACTGCTACGGCAGGACAGCGATATTGACGAAGTAGCAGAGCACGCAGAATGGGGTGTTTGCCATGCTTCGCATGACAGCTGATTGAATTGCTTGGTTTGGCAGCACGAGTCGGGCTTTCCACGTTACCGTCTTCCTGCGAAAACGAGCGTAGACGCACATCGCAACATCGACGACATGGTCCGCCGGAAGGGCTTCTCTGGGCACAGTCTTGCTCTGTGGGAGAACGACTAGTGACTAGCTTCAAAAACTACCTAAATACTATTGATTACCCTCCCGCTAGGACAACAGACAACTACTGTAGGTATTGCTCCTATTTCTGTTGTGATTTCTTGAAAGCTCGGAAGATCACAGAAAAAGCAAGATCCCGTAATTTTGGGATATTCGGGAAAAAGATCCCTATAGGTTGGTTTCCAAATTACGTTTGGATCCCTCGATTCACGTGGCCCTTCGTGCCTCCATTACCGATGCCTGAGTGTGTGCGTTTCAAAACATATATCAATCCTTTCTACCATTTCTACCAGTGCATGGAATTCTGTCTGAACTGTCGATGATGTGGGCAGTCCCAGACTCTGAAAGTCGAAAATATCATTGGCTTCTGCCTAAACCCTAACCCCCAACATCCCAAAACCACAAGACCCGAAATCCTAAACCCTAAACGAGCAAATTGCTCTTGAACTTCTTACGGCCTGAAGGTTCCGACCTTGGTCGCTTTGAGCACAGATTTCAAACCTGAAAAGATCAAGCCACAAAAGCTTTTTGACTAGATATCAGCCAAGTGTCGTCCTACCGCATCCCCTTTGAAGGTCACGCTATTTGCAAGTGCTTGGGGCAACAAGGGCCCCCCATGTTTTGAACAGGGACCGCGATTGATCCTGTCATATTTGTTGGCATGCGGAAATACAAGAGGACATTCATGATGAGGCTCATAATAGCAAGGATAGGAAGACAACAACGTTCACAACACCAGGTGCCAAAGTTTTTGGAGACGGTGCTGGAAGCAAGTCCGGTGTGCAACAGCCAGGGACCTGGATTGTGGCATCTGGTTCAGGGTTTAGCATTTTTTGTGTTTGTGTTCGGGTGGCATCCTGGCCATGAGTGCAGGGGTCACTGCCATCACAAGTCAGTGGACCAGGAGGGTACAGACAGGAGTGGGGCAGCGTCCACGAAGACCTTGCATTGACACGTACCTGCATAGCCCGCCCTTGGCATTGGGCCCAGGCTCGGGCGCATCAACCTTCGTTCGTCCGTCGACTCACCTCGTCCCACACCGTTCCTCGTACTCCACGTATGGATCACATGATGGTGCTTCGCTATCATCGTCGTCATCATCATCACCACCGTTGCCACCATCATCATCATCACCATCATCATCAACATCAACACCATCATCACCAACATCACCGTCATCACCATCACCATCATCATCACCATCACCATTATCATCATCATCACCACTATCACCATCATTACCATCATCACCATCATCACCATCATCACCCATCATCATCATCATCGTCCTCCTCCTCATCATCATCACCTTCATCATGGATCGAAACATTCTGAAGCTCGACTTTCCAAGTGCATACGTGCACATGCCTTTGCGCCCGTACGTGCGCACTTATGCGCACGGCGCGCGCCTGTCTCTGCGCGCATGTGTGTGTGTGTGTGTGTCTCTGTGTGTGTGTGTGTCTGTGTCTGTGTGTCTGTGTGTCTGTGTGTCTGTGTGTCTGCGTGTCTGGGTGTCCGTGTGTCTGTGTGTCTCTGTGTGTCTGTGTGTCTGTCTGTCTGTTTGTCTGTCTGTCTGTCCGTCCGTCCGTCCGTCCGTCCGTCTGTCTGTCTGTTTTTGTCTTTGAGAGTGCAATTGGTTTCTTGCCAGTTTTTGTGTCCTTGTGAGTGTGCTTCTTCCTCGGTATAAAGCGCCCAGTGACTGCGTTGTTTGCCATCCAGACTGCTGGCACCGCGGGAGTTCAAGATTTGGGGATGGCATCTCACAGCCTTCATGTGGAACCGGCGCCGAGGCCTGCACTACGAGGATCGAATCCGTCAAGCAGATCTTCGGCCATTTTTGGTTGCGATTGCTTCTTGTATCTTCTTGTTACGGTCGTCATGGATACTGTGGTTGTTACCCTTATCAACGACATGACTATTTCGGGCATTATCCATGATCGCGTGCTTCTTGTTTTCAGTCTCGTTACCGTTACTTTGTTTCTTCCACTTCTTCCTGCAATATTCGCCGTCATCGTCTTGATTCTCATCAGTGTTGTAAATCTTCTACATATTGCTGGTTCAGGATTCATGGGTAGTTAGGAGCTCTGAAGAAGATCCAGCGGACCGCAAGGAAGCCGGAGCTGTGTCACTCAAATCCAGGATAATGCACGCACTTGCCCCCGTTCTGACCGAACGAGAAACCCTAGTTAGTTCTGCAGGTAGCTGTCTTCAGAGCGTCCCTCGCGAGACCGGCACAGGGGGGCCCTAAGTCCGAAACGCTCAAGCTCAAAACAGGAGGCGGATGTCGCGTTCACCTGGGAGAACGGCCGATCGGAGCTGAGACCAGGGATCTGCAACACTGCCCTGCAAATTTCGACCCTGAGACTGGGGGCCTTCTGCGACGGATGAATGCTGCCTCGCTGAGGAACGGATGATCTCCGGCTGAAGAGCTGGAAGCAGGACACCCCTCGCATGGCACATTTCATGATGCTGCTGCAACAACAACGGTCGATGCTACCTGGTACCTGATATGCTCAGGTTAAGACGTAACTCGACTAACCAAACAGCTCGTGCATCGCCGTCGCCATCATCAGCGCTATCATCGTCATCATCATCAGCACTATCATGATGATGATCATCATCACCATCATCAGCATCATCGTTTTCACGGTTCTCACCATCATAATCACTACCGTCATTACGGATGGCATTGCATCTTGTTCATGGTCGTCGTCATCACCATGACCATAACCGTCATCACAAGAAACACGGGAACTGGCCGCGGTTCATGGTTTGGGGTTTCATACTTTCATTATCAGCCGGGAAGGAGCTGAGGTGCCTCAAAAAACTGTGGCTCAAGCTGCTGCGGTGTGGTGCACACATGAAGATCATCAAAACTTGTGACTCTTGTTTGGCTTAATCACTAACACTTGTTCCCTAGCAGCACTTGATCACCCTGTCTATTCTGCGGGAGTTGTGATGTGATTGTGCAGTAGACTTCCAGGAGCTTTGCAAGAGAAGCAATAACTGCCTCACCCTGGAGATCCACATCCGCCCAGCAGACACTTTCTCTACAGGCAAGAGGCTTTGGTAACTGGTCCGACATGCTTTCACTCTTTCGGATACTGGTTCGGATGTTTTGCATGGCAGCTCCGAGATTTCAAGACGAAGAGCATTTGAGAGCCCAAGGCTTATGGAGTGCTATAGAGGTCTTAATGATTACCAATACTATTGTGGTGGTTCCTCATTATGATTATTGGTAGAACATACCCCGAAACCCCATTCTAATTATTAAGGCCCCTTTGTAGGGCTTGGGAGGCTGCCTTCCAATTGAGAGGCTTTCCGAGCGACTTCGGTCCTTCTAGGCCTAGACATCTGGATCACCAAGACCCTGGCCTGATGCTCTAGTCGCCAGGAGCAAACCTACAGCAATGCCTGCACAGTTTCCTTTGAGAAAATCCTTTGAGAGACAACCCGGCGCAGCACAGCAAACCTAATCGGAGTTCTCTTGGGAGTTGGCAAAGCATAGTCACCTCAACTCCTGTAACCACGACCGCTGATCACAGCGCCTGGCAGGTTCGATCCAGTCGTTGGGCTACGCCTTCTACCTGCGCCTGAAGGACTTGTGCGCCGTCCATTTCGTGCCTCAGTTTGGGGTTTGGGCGTTTAGACTCAGGCATCTTGCGTTCGGGGTGTAAGGTTCAGCAAGGGATCCAGAGCAAATTTCTGTTGACATGGTGGACTAGTGGTCGTTATGTATATGCTGAGAATGCTCTGGTTTGAAAGATGAGAGGAGTTGACAAGCCATCCAAGGATAAAGGTCTAGCGGTCTGGCGCTTTTGGGAGTAGGGTTCAGCTCGGAGAAACTGACGAAGCGTAACTCAGCTGTTGCGAGGACATGCGGCCAATCAAGGAGGGGTCCGTGCAGGTGTACCAGGCGAGGGGGGGCCCTAAACCCTAAAGTGTAAACTGTGTAAACCGCTTCTGCTTCCATCCTCGCTGTCGTCTTGGAAATCCGATTTTAGGGTTTGCGTAATGTGGGGGTCGGCATAATCGGTACTCGCATTCCCACATAGTTCCTATATAATAATTGTATTACAACTAACCCCACCACCCCATTAAAGTTATCAAGGTCCTCCTATTCCGATTTCCTGAACCCACGCCCTTTGACTTACTTCGACGCGTGATATGGCCTTGCAAATCCCCATTACAGTGGCTTTCTGTAAAAGCACCGCAACTAGCATGTGTTCATTTCTGGAAGCCTGTTGTAATCTCAGGAAGATTCCTCACTTAAGGGAGGGCTTCTTAAAATTAGGGCTCCGTCTACTGAATATCCCTAAGCCCTGAACCCCTTACAGCCTGAAGCCCTAAACCTTAGATGAGCCTCTCCGTGGCGAGGCCCTGGTCCGTTCCAGCTGGCTCTTTCGAAGCCGGGCGGGCGCGCTTTGGCAAAATTATGGTCTCTATCTAAGTATACCAAAAAAACTATAACTATGGTAATGTACTATAGTATACGATAGCCAGACACGACAGTGTACAAAATGCTCTTGTGATATACTTTGCCGTACTCTCATTATGAAGGCCACTGTATTCCAGAGCGTATGGTTTCTGGCCAGGGATCTGGGGGTGTCGATTTCAGGGTTCTTTTGTTAGCTGTGAGTTTTTTTCATGGCCAGGACTCGGGTTGGGGTCCAGCACAGAGCGGACACGGCCCATCACGGGGCCTGCATTCTGGTGTTTGGGGCTTTTGGATTCAGGACAGTGCTGATACACTAGCAAACCCTGCAAGGCGTGCTGCCCTTAGTCACACACACACATATAGATAGATAGCTAGATAGATAGATAGATATTTGCGTAGATAAATATGTACATAAGTGGACATAGAAAACGATATAGATGGACATATAGACATATATATATATGCATGTATATATATATATATATGTATATATATATGTATGTATATATATATATGTGTATATATATATATATATTAGAGATATAGTTTGTCATATAGTTCTACATATAGTTTTGTATGTAGTTACAGATATAGTTATATATATATACACACATTTATACATGCACATGTATGTATGTCTGTATGTCTTTATGTCTGTATGTATGTATGTATGCATGTATGTATGTATGTATGTATGCACGTATGTATGTCTGTATGTATGCATGTACGTCTGTGTGTCTGTAAGTCCGTATGTTGGTATGCCTGTATGTATTTATGTATGTATGTCTGTATGTATGTCTGTCTGTATGCATGCATGCATGCATGGATGTATGTATGTATGTCTGTGTGTATGTATGTATGTATGTATGTATTTCTGTATGTCTGTATGTCTCCATGAAGGTATGTCTGCATGCATGTATGTATGCACGGCTGCCTGTCTGTCTGTCTGTCTGTCTGCGTGCATGCATGCATGCATGCATGCATGTATGTATGTATGTACGTATGTACACGTCTGTGTGTGTATATAAGTTATATAAATATATAAACACGCATCGCTTTGATAAGCCAAGAGCTAGTAGGAAGAGCAAACCCGGAAAACCTGTCATAAGCCCGAATGCCGACCCTCCAACCCTCATCCCTAAACCCCTCATGAAAGTTTTATAAATGCCATTCACCTGGCAGCCCGCATGTAAGCGCCTAGGTTGGGATCTTCTTGGAACGCTTTGTGACGAACCTCCTCATGACACTTAGCCTGTTCAGTCTTCCTGTTCTTGGGGAATCCTTGAGTTCGTTAGGGTTTTAGGGGCTTCGCAGTTTCGGGGTTTGGAGGTTTCGAGGGTTTTGAGTTTAGGGCTTTAGGGTTTGGCATTCTAGTGGCAGAAGAGCAGCAAGTGCATACCCCTGAAAAGACCCACAAAGCTCGAGGTTTCCAGGGATCAGGATTGGGTGGGTTCAGGTTCGGGAGATCGGCTTCGTTTCGAAGGCACAGGTATCGAATGGCCAGAATCAGAAGCCTCTCGGCTCAAGACATGATACCAACATCGCATGGATCCCAGAATACTTACAACCTGAATGATGCTCGGAGTCATGGTATGCAAAGAGCGAGGGTGATCGAGACAAGCAGATAGAAAAATGAATTTGTACTCTATTCATATATATATGTACATATGTATATGTATACACATATGTATGTATGTATGTATGTACGTATAGTACCCGGAGTGTCATCATCGCAGTGACAGTGACAGCCAGAAGAAAATAACAATAGCCACAGTAAACCCTAAAGCCCGAAAGCCCTAAACCCTAAAGCCCTAAACCCTAAAGCCCTAAACCCCAAACCCTAAACCCTAAAGCCCGAAAGCCCTAAACCCTAAAGCCCGAAAGCCCTGATCCGCCGAAGGCCCAAACCATGAATTCCTCTATCCCTGAGCCAATGCTGCGGGTCTGGCTCGCTTCTGGTGTGGAGCACACCATCCATCACGAGCAGCTGGGGGAGTCCCCAAGGTCGCCGGGTTTTGGCGTATAGGGTTTAGGGCCCTAGGGCTGGGTTTTGGGAGTTGAGGTTTAGGTACGGGCTTGCTTGGGGCCTGAGGCTTGGTAGCCAAGGGTTCAGGGCTTTGGATTCGTCGTCTTAGGCCTTAAGGGTGAGGGTGTAATGTTTGGGATCTACAAGCTCTGAGGCTACAGGTTGAAGTTGGGCATGCGGATCAAAAAATTTAATCAGGATCAAAAAAAATTTAATCAGGATCAAAAAAAAATTTAACCAGGATCAAAAACATATTTAATCAGGAATCGCTATTACTACGGCGAATTTTCTAGTATTTCCATTATTTTTAAAATTACTACTACTGCTACTACTACGACTAGGACTATAACTATGACTAGTACTAGTACTAGTACTAGTACTATTAGTATTACTATTGCTATTACTATCACTCTATTACTATTTCAACCATGCAAGAGGCAAAAATTATTATTGCTATTACTATTACTACTACCATTACTCTTACTGTTGCTGACTGTTACTGTTACTATTACTGTTTANGCAAGAGGCAAAAATTATTATTGCTATTACTATTACTACTACCATTACTCTTACTGTTGCTGACTGTTACTGTTACTATTACTGTTTACGATACACTATTTACTTTTTACTATTTACTCCTCACTATTAACTATTAACTATTAGTTAATATTAGTAACTGTTGCGATTATTTTTCACTATTAATATTACCATTACTCCTACTATTACTATTACTATTAATTACTATTACTGTTACTATTTACGATTTATTATTTACTTTTTACTGTTTACTCTTCACTATTAACTATGAACTATTAACTAATATTATTCACTATTGCGATTATTTTTTACTATTACTATTACTATTACCATTACTATTGCTATTAATTACTGTTATTATTACTATTTCTACTATTACTAAATTACTACTACGATAATACGTTTACTATATCACTATCACTATATTATTCATACTTTATTACTTTATTGCTATATCACTACACTACTACACTACTACACTACTACACTACTACACTACTACACTACTACACTACTACACTACTACACTACTACACTACTACATTACTATATTACTATATTACAATATTACTATATTACTATATTACTATATTACTATATTACTATATTACTACATAACTATACTACTATATTGCTATATTGCAATGTTACTATATTATTATATTGCTATATTACTATATTACTATTACTATTACTAGCACTTACTCTTACGACTACTACTATTACTACTATTATTATTATTATTAAGATTATTACGATTATTACGATTATTACTATTATTATTTTTACTATTATTGCTAATTTTACTGTTATTGCTATTATTACTATTATGATTATTATTACTATTATTACTATTATTACTATTATTACTATTATTACCATTATTACTATTATTACTATTATTACTATTATTACTATTATTACTATTATTACTATTATTACTATTATTACTATTTTTACTATTTCTATTGTTATTACTGTTATTACTATCAATGTTATTGTTAAATTAAGTTACCATACTAGGGGTCTATAGTAGATAATACGACCTCTTTTTTATGGTAGCTTAAATGAAATTCCTTAGTTAACACGAACCCAGGTGTCCAGGGCCTGCAGTCGACAATGGATGTGATCCTCCGCAAGCTTGGCGACTCTCGAGCAAGCTGATGTCGGCTCTGCGAACTACCAGGTTCCTGAGCAGCCGCAAAAAGAAAGCAAATTCGTTGACTCACACCGTTGCTTTCACTTAGATTAGAGGTGCAGGCTTAAAGCTCAAGGCACCTGGTCTCACGAAATATGTGTTGCATCAAATCTGGATTTGCGCACGGTTTAGAAAAGTGCACCATGTCAGCAGCTGCCACGCAGCATGCTTCCCTTGCTGGATGCTTTCTATTGCTGTAGGCCTTTTCTGGATGCTCCGTAGCTCCAGGATGAGCCCTTTCTGTCTTCAATTGCTGTTGGCTTTGGGTGATGTAAGAGGTTGGGTTCTTGCATGATTGTACTTGGTGTCGTCTTGGTGTGGTGCGAGTATGCCCATCCTGCTTGGTCGTTTCGCTTGGGACTTCGTGCTGGAATCCGTTCCTGCTCTGTGCGAGTGTGCGAGTCGACATCCTAGAGCCCTGAAGCCTAAAGCCCTGAACCCGAAACCATGAGGGTTCAAAAAAAAAGAACCCGAAACCACCCTAAACCTGAGGCCCTTGCTTCTGCTCTTCGACCTCTGGGATGAAGACGACCCCAGCCGACCCCTGGACGACCCTCGGCATCCGAATTTTCGATGCACGCTGGGCTCAGGCAGTCTTATGGGGGGGGGATGGGTTTGCTGGGGGTTTGAAGGGTTTGAATTGTTCTGCGTCGCGGCTGACAGGTGACTGAGTCGGTGTGAGAGAGCGAGGGTTTAGGGGGTGGAAAGTGCGAGCTCGAGGACCTAACTTTCTGCAATCGATCCCTAAACCCTAAACCCTAAACCCTAAACCCAGAGCCGGATTCTTAGTCCGGCCCTCCTCGTAAACAGTGCCAGTATCGGGATCCTGCCTTCGGCCTTGTGGTCGAGGGGGGGGGCTCAGCCCTTGAGGGATCCCTTGAGGATTCCTTCAAGCCTCGTAGTAGAGTAGGTAACCTTTAACCTTTTGGGGTAGTGTAACCCCTATATAATCCTTATATTATGAAAAAGGTTAACCTTTGGTTCCCCATGATACCCGACAAGTAGGCAAGGGATCCCGTAAGGGTCGAGAAGCTTTTTGGCGTGGTGGCTTCGGGTTGCTGGGACCTGGGGCTCAAGGGTCACAGGCGCCTGTGCAGGAGTACTTGGAGGTTCATGGGTAGTTATAAGTGGGGTTATAAGTCCCTTAATATGAGATATAACTACAGTTACCCTACTTATAAGCCCACTTATAACTACCCATGAACCTCCAAGTAAGACCGCACCTGCCACCCTGATCATGGGACTTAATGGCGTCCTGCAACAAACCCTACCGACAGTCAGATACCTAATGTAGGGGCCTTAGTAATTACCTATACCTATACTATTGTGGTGGTTCCTGATTATGATTATAGTAGAATGCATAATTATACCCCAAAACCCTGTTCTAGTTATTAAGGCCCCTATATCACTTACCCCCAGACGATGGCTTTGCAAGCCTCATCACCCAGCTTCCTGTGCCTCAGGACTTTACCATAGTTGGGTAACATCTTACATTTTATGGGTGCTTCAACCCAATAAGGAATAAAAATGTAAATTTTTAATCCTATCCCAACCCTAAACCCTAAACCCTAAACCCTAAACTAGAGGATGGTGGAGCACAGCATTTGGGCTCTGCCGTGGCAGGGGCTCCCAGTCCAAGAGCTCCCTATAGGGCCATCTTCATCCTACAGTGAACCCCAGAAAGTTGGAACATCGATTTAGGATGCTTCATGCTGGGATTCCCTTATGCTTTACCTTAAGATGTAGTGGCCTTACTAATTAGAATAGGGATCCTTTAAAAGGGGTCTACAAGGGTTACTATAAGGGATACTATAAGGGCTCTATAATATAGGGGCCTTACTAATAAGAATAGGGTTTTGGGGTTCCTTCTTATAACTATTTAGTATACTAAACCCCCCAGAAACCTTATTCGAATTATTAAAGCCTTTATATACAACCCTTAAGCCAGACCTCACGGAGCCGCGCATGCCTTTGTGCCAATGTGCGAGTCGAAACCCTTAAACCCTAAGTAAGAAATGCATGTTCCGTTGGTTTTTCATCACTTGTATCATGGTGGCGTATTGTTGGTGTTGACTCCGATGAACTTCTCAATGAGTTACGACCTCTCTGGGCAACCACGGGCAGTCCCCACGAGAAATATAGCATAGATCTTGTCATCAAGGGTATAATAGACTGGACCTTATGAGCCAGAGCTATTCAGCTCTCGGCAGCGACACCTATGACGGCGTGGTGCGCACACTGTACTCAACTAGATAATTCATAAGCCCCTCGCTTCGCTGTGTAGTCGAGATACGTGCTCAGCCGCGCTACATCGCTTCCGAGGGTCAGGTATTTGTCTCAAACTCTGGACAAGCTGAGCTTCAAAGATGTGGGAATGCTGCCGTCGCACCTATTGTGTCTACAGCGAACTACAGCAGCCAGCGGTTAATAGTAAGTGCTCTACGCCCACGATTGCGATGGATCACGATACGCTTGCAGCAAATAGCATATCCGTACACTAACACCGTAAAGTCCCTGCAGTAAACCCTATCAAGCCCCAAGAAGAACCAGGTTTCACAGAACCTTAGCGCCCTGCATCCGTGCCGCCATGGCTCCAAAGCCTGTGCCTCTGGTCACCCACGACCTAACCCCGAGCCCCTCGCCTCGGCAGCCCAAAAAGGGATCCTCGGGATCCTAAACCCCTGAAGCCTTCAATTACTAAAGGTCCGAAACCCCTAAAAGCCCTCGAAGCCCTGACTAAATCGCCTAAACCTTGTGAGTTATAAGCCTTGAACGCCTAAACCTACGGTGCAGGGTTGATGATGCTTGAGGCAACAAAGACGCTTAAACCCCAAACCCACAGCTTTCCGCGAATGTTCCTGTGGCTGGCGTGTTGTGTCATGATGGTCAGCGTTGCATTCAGGTTATTTTTTTAGTTTTAGGGTTTAGGGTTTAGGGCCCAGTGGTTGGGATGGCGGAAACTGGGTAGACGTGAGCCCAGTGGGAAAAAGGGCCCAGCGGTTGCAAACTTGTAACAAGAGTCAGTGGAGCCCCTGCAGGCGCCAATGTACAGAAGCCACTCCAGCTACACATCTGCTTTGTTGTACACTGTATGGTTGTTCCACGTACTATGTACATGAATGTATGTATGTACAATATATATATATACACACACATTTATAGAATATGTTAATACATATAAGTATATATATATATATAGAGAGAGTTATTATTTCTTGCTTGTATACATACATACATACATACCTACGTACGTACGTACGTACACACGTACGTGCGTACATACATATATATATATATGTATGTATATGTATATGTACATGTATATGTATATATGTATCCGTACCTGTATCTGTATCTTTCTGTTGTGAAAGTGGTACACTTGTTACTTAGCTCTAGCACGATGTCGTTGTCCATTTCTGTTTCATGCAGTCCGAGGAAACTGTTTTCGAGATCGTGGAGTACACCGGGGTGTTCAATAGGCCCTGAACTGTAGAGATTCAAAGCGAAAGACGGGCACCAACCCGTGTTAAGCAACCTCGGTCGCCTAATTCAACCCCGGGCATCCCAACACCCTAAACCCTAACTACACACCAACGTCTGAAATCCTAAATTCTACATCCTAGGCCCAAAACCCTATAAACCCCAAACCCTAACTACACCCCAACATTTTGAAATCCCAAATTCTAAACCCTAAACCAAAAACCGAGGGATACGTCCTTGTTAAGTAGGAGGAAAAAACCAAAAACCGATTCTAAACCCGAAACTGAAATCCCAAATTCTAAACCCTAAACTTTAAACGAAAAACCGAAGTAGCCGAGAGGTTGGCGCAAATACCGGCAGCAGCGGCGCAGGATTACCGGCGCCGGGGCGGCCTATCCCGGGAGCGGCTCGGCAGACTGGGGGTTTAGGATTTAGGGTTTAGGGTTTAGGGCTTAGGGCTTATAGGGTTTAGGGGTTTCGGGTTTAGGGTTTAGGATTTAGGGGGTTAATCGGCGCGTCCTTACGTGCAAGCCTGCAGCAAAAAAGGTTAATCGGCGGATGCTGGCACTGGCTCCACAGTACGTGCCATGAAGGGCTTCTAGGGTCCAGCTTCCGGGCGAAGTAGCACGCCTGTTTCAAAAGGGTTCACCATGCCCCCGTCCCAAGCCTTAAGCCCAAGCCTCAAACCCTAGAGACCAGACCCTAAAAACCAAAAGCCTGTGTACCGATTGTACAGACTCGAGGAAAACCAGCGCCCAAGCCTTTCGAAGGCCAGCCGCTGCTACAAGACCAAGACGAAGAAGCTGGCTCAACACGAATCGACCGGTCGACTCTTCCTCCTGAGCGGCTGGGCTTAGGGTTTAGCTTTTCGCGGTTAGGGTTCAAGAGTTTAGGGCTTAGGGTTCAGTGTAGGTGTTGAAGTGCTTTTATTACGAAGGTTTTTGGGTTTCTATGAACTCTTGATCCTAAACTACTGGACCACCAACAAGTTTTGGAACCGGAAGGGGCTCGGCTTTCCAAAGCTTCAGGATTCGCAGGCTTTTTATGAAGGGTCTATGGAGGGTGTGTTAGGGTTAAGGGCTTTGTGATTGTTGTGAAGGTTATTGAATTTTGGGACCTAAGAAGGGTTTATGGGGGTTTCGTTCTGTGGTTTTCATTAGTAGGGGCTCCTTATCTAGGGGTCCTGACAACACCAAGCTCACCGTTGAATTTCAGGTGGTGATTCCGTGCTTTTCCGAATTTTTCCTTCAGGGCATCAGGTTCAGAACCTTGCTTAAACCGACGAACCGTCTTAAGGCTTATACGAATATACACAATCCCTATTTGGTACTGTTACGTAAACCCAATGTTTTTCTTAGGCTTCGCGAGTTCTTACACCGCTCCCCATTGGCATGCCAGTTCAGGTTTCATGGTGTTGTGAGTTCTGAGGTTGTTCAGCCGTTTTACACATCGAACATGTACTCCTCCATACTTTGTATATAGTACCAAGAGCATATTCCAGAAATTTAAGGCCTCCCATGGTACTTTGACTTTGGTTTGGAAGCTTTCTCTTCTCGAAAAAGCGGACAGGAATTTTGGATGTCTTCTTCATGGCAGTTCGGGCTCCTACCCCGGCCGCCTAAGCCTAAACCTCAAACACTTTTGCCACAAGACATGGTCTTTAGGATCCACGTGTTGTTTAAGTGCATCTGTGCTGGTGAAAGCATCGTCAGTCTTGTTTTTTGCACTTGCAGCTGTCCAGTTGAGAATGCTGAAGTGGCTTTACGATGAACTGGAGGAAAGTTGTGTGGTTGTGCTGAAGAAAGCTAATCTTGGCATGAAGATCAGGAGGATGTTCATGCCAATGAGAATCATGATGCTGGAGGAGGGGGAGGACGAGGAGGAGCCGGTTGTGGTGATGCTCGTTGTTGCGTGGTGGTGCTGATGGCAATACTTTTGATTACTTCCTGAGGTGGGTGGACCATGCCGAGAAGGCCGATGAGGAGATCAAGGAAATCAAACAACAGATTGAGAAGCCGGGTTGCAGGGGACTTAATGATTAGAATAGGGTTTGGAGGTATGTTATACTATAAATATCATCATTAGAAGCCGGGTTGCAGACGTCGGGGTCGGTGCGATTGAACGTTCAGGGTGTGGGATTGTCGAGTGCCGCGGAAGATTCGAAACAAAGTCCGAAGCCCCAAACGTTTGCAACGGGGAATATGGGAGCGTTAGTAATTGGAGTAGGGCTTCAAGGGATGTTATAGTTTTGCTTAAAAAGCAACCGTAAGGAATAGTTTTACTTTGTGTTCAGCTTCTGTATCAGGCCTTGTTCGAGCGCGGTGAAGGCCAAAATGAGGGCGCGAGTGGTGGGAGCATGGTTTTCTGTGCAAGGCAGGGTATCGCTTCAGGTGTGTGTGTGTATGTATGTATGTATGTACGTAGGTAGGTAGGTATGTATGTATGTATGTTTATATGTATGTGTATATTTACAATTGTATATAATATAGATATAGATATTAATATTTATGTGTATAAACTTCCATACATATTCAAATATCTATCTACGTATCTAGCTATCTATCTATCTGTCTGTCGATCTGTTCATATACAGGGTATGTATGTGTATTTATGAGTATGTAGATATTATATGTATACATATGTACATATGATGAATTCGGCGTCCCCGGCGGACGGGGGCCGGCACAGGACTGCGTAAAGAGAGAGCCGTTGGTTGCCACACTGCTATGGGAATGAGAAAACAACCCCCAACACCAAAGCCCCAAACCCGTGTAGATTCCTTCTAGTGCCGGTCATAGAACCTTTCATGAACCCGCAAGAGAATAATTCATAACAAGCATCACTACAAGCACTTGCAAGTAGTAGTTAGGAACTACTGATGGCGTGAGCCAGCGGTCGAAGCCTCAGGAAGCTTGTCGCGGCCCATCAGCACCGCCTGGCGCTACCCGAGGACAGTGCAGAACAGAGGCGCTTACCTGTTTTGCAGTAGTTTCCTTTAGGGCTTTTGGGCTTCAGGGGTTTAAGTTCAGGGCTTGGGGTCTACAGGTTTAGGGTTTGGGTTGACCTTGAGTTGTCGTTAAATCTATTGAACTGCTTTTGGCTTTGGAGTGGTGCTGTACAGTTTTTACACTGTGACAGCTTCTATGACGTGCTTTGGCGTAGGCCTTGATGTTTAGGAATCGGGATATGCGGCTAAGGACCCAAAAGGCAGGTAAGCATAAAACTACTGAAATGAAACCTGCACGCTTGAAGGAATCTGCAACATGTTGCCTTCGATGGTAGCGGTCTGACAGTCTCTGCAAAAAGGCATGCTGGACTGGCTTCTTTGTGCATCTTGGCGTCACTGTCCTACATTTTTCTACACATGGCTGTGCGAAGCCGAGAAGGAAAACCCTGTTCTAGCAAAAACGACCCGACATTACCCCAAACTGCGCAGGACAGTGCGCAATGCCGCAGCCGGGAGCGTGAGGTTGAGGCTGGTGATGAAAACATTTAGGGTTACTAGTTACTACTACTAATATTATTACTATTAGCTAGTACTAATTACTAATGACTCTTACCATTACTCTTAATTTTACTATTGCTATTAGAGTTGAGGGCAGGCTTGAAGAGTTGAAGGCGTGGCCAGAGTTTCAGCGGTGCTTGGACTTGAAATATACCCAAGAAAAGAACCTAGTAGTCTATTAAGGCCCCTATAGTAGTAGTCTATTAAGGCCCCTAAAGTAGTAGTCTATTAAGGCCCCTATAGTAGAAGTCTATTAAGGCCCCTAAAGTAGTAGTCTATTAAGGCCCCTATAGTAGCTTGATACTATATACTACAGTTTCATATAACATGCCGAAATATTTCCCCAACCCTGCTCTGTTAAGGCCTCTGAGTAGCTTGATACGATATACCACAGTACTTCAGTTTCATACAATATACCATAGTACACATACCCACAAGCCCAGTCCATTGAGGCTCCTTTGGTAACTTGATAATATATATATATACATATATTTATATTTATATTTAAATTTATATTTACATATTTATATTTATACTATATAACACAATATATATGTATATACCATCATATACATAATATACCCAAAATCTTATTCTACTATGGCCCCTGTAGTACTGGGAGGTCCATGGGTACTAATAATGTGGTGTTATAAGTAGGGTAACTACAGTCATAACCCATATTAAGGGACTGATAACCCGACTTATTAACACCCATGAACCTCCAAGTAGCTTGATAATATACCAGAATATACATAATATGCCCAAAACCCTATTCTACTAAAGGCCCCTGTATTTGCTTGATGCTCGGTGGAGGTGATCTCTGCCAACGTCGCAGCCCAGATTCGAGTCTGCGAGCAGACCATCCACCAGATTCGCCACATCGGGCGAAAGAAAGAAGGCCACGGTGAATAAGGGCTCCTTAAAGGGGTACTATAAGGGATACTATAAGGGGACTATAATATAGGGGCCGTCATAATTAGAATAGGGTTTAGGGGCCCATTATACAGGGCCCCCAAAAAAGGCTTCTGGTTAAGGGCTGCTACTAGGGGTTAGGTGTTCTGGGTTTTGGGCTTCAGGGCTTTTGGTATGTTGGATGGTAGGATATGTGGTTTGTAGGTCTGGGTCATGGGGCTTCGGGTTCGAAAGAAAGCCCTAAAAACCATAAACCCTTAAACCTTAAACCCTGAACCCGTAGAGGCTTTGCTAAGCGGTGGATTGTTCAAAACCCAGCTCCAGGTCTATCGATCAGACCTCTAGCGGCAAGCAGCCCCAAATCGAACGGTCCTGATGACATTCTCAGGGCGGCCCCGTTAAGGTTCGTGCCTTTTCAGGCGGGTTGAGGGTTTGGACGTTTGGTTTGAGGGTGTTTCGTAAGGGAGCCTGCGGCAGAATTGAGGTGTGTACACCCTAGTCACCCTGGTTCTGGCAGCCTGCGAGCCTTCCGTGCAGCAAGCATTGCTCCAAAACTCCAAAGTACCTATCATCAGCCCTTACATATAGCATTTTAGGATTGAAAAACCGTCCATAAATCTATTGGACATGCGTAAAGCCCTGTAGGTTTGTTGCGCCCCTCAGGTCACTAGTCGCGGTTAAACCATACACCCTAAACACATTTCCTTGCGAAGTAGGAGGCACGAACAACTGAACTTCTAAACAGAACATGGTTTAGGGTTTAGAGCCTCGTCGCACAAGGGTTTAAGGTTGTGAGTGCGTACACCCAAGATGGAACCTTGACCAGGCGTGTTGGACGATGAGTTCCGGCAGAACATGCAGAGGAGAATTCAGTGTTCTAGTCGTCTCTTGAGGAGGATGCCGGGGGTTCGTCGTGAGTAAGTCTAGTCTCCAGCTTCACAGAAAGCTTGCTTGCTTAGCGGGGCTTCTGCAATTCCGGAATGCCTACCACGCACACAGTCTTACGACTTAGGGAGTTTCGGCTTGAGGGTTTGTAGTTTAGGGTCCAAGAGAACCCTTAAGAGGGTACCTAGAAAGTTGCTGTAGAACAGGAACCTTGCATCACAGCTGCAGCACCTTTCCAAGCGCTGCCGCGAACTGCAGAAGGCCGGCGGCCCGAGCCTATGCAGCCACAAAGGGAGCGAGCAGCAACTGAGCTACTGTAGAGAGCTGTTGGACAAAATTTTGCATTTCTTTCAAGACCGAAGTACAGCAATTATTATGGCATTTTCGTCATTATGGTTGTGGTCGTCGTGGTCGTCGTCGTCGTGGTTGTTGCTGTTGTTGTTGTGGTGGATGTTGATGTTGATTTTGATATTGATGTTGTTGGCGGTGGTGGTGGTGTTGGTACGTGTTGGTGTTGGTGCTGCTGCTCTTGCTGCTGCTGTTGCTGATGTTGTTGTTGTTGCGGTTGGTTGTTGAGTAGTAGGCGGTAGACACCGGCGAAAGAAAATGTGTTTAGCTGCTGCTGCTACTGCTTTTGATACTGACAAAAAGAACAACGACTATTTACTACTACTACTACTACTACAGCCATGCAAGAGGCAAAAAAACTACTACTACTACTACTACTACTACTACTACTACTACTACTACTGCTACTACTCCTGCTGCTACTACTACTACTACTGCTACTACTACTACTACTACTACTACTACGTGCCAGGCGAGTGACAAAAACTACTACTGCTGCTGCTGCTACTTCTTCTTCTACTTTTACTTCTGCTTCTAGTTCTACTCCTACTCTTACTCCTACTCCTACTCCTATTCCTACTCCTACTTCTACTTCTACTTCTGCTGTGGCTACTGCATGTACTGCAGTATATTGTCAGTCTACGCAACGTAAGAATGGGCTCGGCGAGAAGCTGAGAGGGGTTTCAGGATCTTTTTATACGGACTTCTCAAGCTCTGACAGTCGCTTCCGCTAATTCCTGCTGACTTCAAAATGCGATGGAAACTCTTCCGAAACCATTTAGATTTCAGTACTTCACTAGCAACTAGCAGGTCCATAATTCTAATGAGGCCGCTAGAAGGATGTGATTCTGTGTTCGTGGTTTTCGCTTCCACCATCAAGAGGCCTACATGACGCAGCTGAAGAGCCGGACTCTTGCCTGCAGTCGTGTCCGATCATGACGTGAGTGGCTGACTGTCGTTCTGTAGGCTTTTCGGGCTTGAAGCTCTCAAAGGATGAACCACGGAAACGTATGTTTCTGGATTTTCAGGATGCTGTACCAATTGCAGTCCTGTTGTAACGGTAGCATAGACAAACTGCGTAGATAGTTTTAATGCATGCACACAGAACCTGAAAAAAGGTGTGTGTGTATATATATATACACATACATACGCATTCGTACATATATATCTCGGTATATTACGTATTCGAGCACTTATTTACGACTGCAGAATTCCATAGAACAGGAGGAAGCGGCACTGGTTGAAAGTAACAGGTTCCAACTGCTAATACCACCACTACAAGGACCACTACTACTGTACCACTGCTGCTACGACGACGACTACTACTACGACTACTACTGCTGCTACTACTACCACTACGACCACCACTGCCACTCAACTCCTACTCCTACTCCTGCTCCTGCTCCTGCTCCTGCTCCTGCGCCTACTACTACTACTACTACTACTCCTGCTACTCCTGCTACTCCTACTACTCCTGCTCCTACCCCCACTGGGCCCCTACTACTATTCCCACTCCCACTGCCACTGCCGCTGCCGGTGCCTCTGCCACCACCTTAAATCCTTGCGGCCGAAGGAAGGAAGCACCTAGCGCCGCTGCGGCGGCTGCAGCTGCAGAGGACTCTGGTGGCTATGGGGGGCCGGCCTTGTCATCTGCAGCGTCTGGGACTGGGATTGTGACGGCTGAATTTGGGCGGGCTACAGGTTGCAAGGGTTTAAGTGATTGGGTCAAGGGTTTCAGAGTCTCAAGATTCGGGCGATTGCACAAGTCCTGATGCAAAATAGGTTGCAAGTCTTTGTCGGGCTCAGGACTGCTGCATGGCGGCAGTAGAACAATAGTAGCTCCAATCATAGTTGGCATGGGTAGTACTGGCATTGAGGCGTGAGTTTTCATCGTCAGCACCAGGCCCATAAATCAGCAAGCCCTGAAACCGTAATGCCTTAATATCTAGACCCTAATCCCTCAACCCCCTAAAAAAACAAGTCAGTGAAGGCTAAGCAAAGTCTGCAATGATTTTAATGGCCTGTTGGAGCATGTAATATAAGGAATCATAGCACCCTTACAGAACCCATAATATATGTATCCCTTACAGAACCCAGATACGTATCCTTGTCGTACCCTTAAAGCAACCCACGGCTGCAGACCCGTTGAAGCATAGAAGTCCGAGGCTCCAGTGCAGATGCAGCAGCAGTTGAATGAGTTGGATGAGATGGAGGCTCCGGGCTTCGAGTGGTCACGGGCTTTGGGTTTTGGGGTTGAGGGTCCAGGTTTAGGGGTCTAGGGATCTAGAGCTCAGGAATTTAGGGGTGTTCAGGGCTTAGGGGATTTCGGGGTTTAGTATTTAGGCCTTAGGGGTTTCAAGTTTGGTGGGGTTTAGTGGGTTGGGGCTTGGGGTGGTCGGAGCTTTGGGGTTTGGGGGTTCATGGGATTTAGGGGTTTAGGGGTTGAAACTGACTAGACCTGAGCCCAGTGGTTCGGTTGCTTTGCCAAACCCCCTCTCTGTGACATGCCGCAGTTTTGAAGGGGGTTTAGGGCTGAGGATCTGGCCCACGTGTGCTCCAAATCAACATACGTCCTACAGGGTTTAGCTTGTAGTTATTCGTTGGGAACGTGGCAGTATTCCAAAGACTGCACCCAGCTTCCCGTCCGTAAGCTCGTCGTGCAGGGTTTTGGGTTTCGGGTCAGGTTGCCGAGAGGGGATAGCTCTAACTCTGAGCCCTGTATCCAGCAAAATCGATTTTGTCCAGGTCCGCTGCCGGCATGCATAGTAGGTAGCCCATCGGAACAGTGTATGTTTCCTCGCATTGGTTAGGAGAGGATGAGAGGATTTATATACAAGTAGCTTGCAGAAGAGTGTATGCACCAACCCGGGCTAGCCTTGGCAGTGTAGGATTCAAGCTCTTGGAGTTCTTGCCCTTCCGAAACTTTGAGCCCTGAACCGCAAATCAAGCAAACTTATTCTGAGGCCCCAAGCCGTGCCTGAACTCTCAGCCCTTACTCCTATGGCTCAAGCGCATTTTGGCTCAAGTCACATCGCAGGGAATAGTGCGGGGCTCAGCGCTTCCAAACACTGCACCAAGTGCGGCAGTCGAAGCAGATCGGCATGGAAGCCTGCTCGAGGGATCGAATGGTGCCCGGCATGGTGCCAGTGGACCCGAAAACCCTCAGGCCTACATCGACGGATGGCTTACCCACATCACCGAAGGGGAGGTCAACCGAAGACCCATTCCGGACCTTGGTGGAAGAGCTCGTCCTTCAACATAAAAGGGAGGTCCAATCGCTGCAGGCTCAGCTGGATGCCCTCCTGGCGGAGCAAGTGAAGCACTCACAGGAAAGCGGAAGTGCAGACGCTGTCGCCGTGAGCATCTCCCAGAAGCCGGCTTCGCCTACGGGCGACGGCTCCTCCAAGAAACGCCTGAAGAAGTCGGAGATGCGTGAGGTTCGTGCCGACGAAGTCTTGCACTTGTTGGATGGTGAGCGCAGCCAGCAGCTCTTCATGTCCGTCGACGATGGCAAGGATGACTTCTTGGCCGACTTCCCCACGGAGGAGGATCCGGTCATCAGTGCGAAGAGCTCCACACGTTTCGAAAAGCTGCAAGAGTCTTGGCAGTCAACGACCTTCGAAGGCATCTTCGAAGGCGTCATCGCCGTACTGTTGTTGGTGAACGTGTTGTGGATTGGTTGGGAGCTCGAAATTCACGGCTTATTCATCGCCTACTACTTCGGTATTAACAAAGAGCCGCCCAGGTCTCCGGAAACCTTTCGCGGGATAGATGAGATGTTCAGGTACGGCGACATCATCTTTACCGCGATGCTTGCGATCGATGTCATCGTTCGCGTTGCCTTGCTGGGCGTTGCCTTCTGGAAGCGGTGCATGAATTACATTGACGTGGCCGTGGTCATCACCTCCGTTTGCGGGGTTTTCTTGTACTCGTTCGTGCCCGTCAATCCGATGTTGTTCCGTCTTTTGCGGTTTGCTAGACTGGCCCGTACCTTCCGCATGTCCAATGCTCTTCAGGTATCTCTTCAGCCTTCGCCGCAGTTGATCAAGTGCTTGTCGGCTAATGTCAACGTGCTCTTCTGGACATTTTGCTTGCTGACTTGTTTGCAGTGCATCGCGGGCCTGGTGGTTGGCACACTTTGCCGCGATTTCATGGCGGACGACAGCATCGCTTTGGAGCCACGCCAGGTCATGTTTCGCTACTACGGCACTTTCAGCCGCACAATCCTCACCATGTTTGAAATTCTCTTCCTGGAAGAGGCCGAACCTGTACGAGTTCTTGTGGAGAACGTGAGTGAATGGTTCTCTATGTTCTTCATCCTGCTCCGGTACGTCTTGCACTTCACGGTTTTCGAGGTGGTCACCGCTGTGGTTGTTGAGCAGACCATTCAGATGGCTACGAATGATGAAGAGCTGGCCTTGAAGCAGAAGGAAAGAGACACGGCCATGTATACAAGAAAGGTGAAGAAGGTTTTCGCAACAATGGACAAGAGTGGTGATGGAGCCCTCAACATGGAGGAGTTTGCCANAAAGAGACACGGCCATGTATACAAGAAAGGTGAAGAAGGTTTTCGCAACAATGGACAAGAGTGGTGATGGAGCCCTCAACATGGAGGAGTTTGCCAAGCTCGTGAAGTCGCCCAAGCTAAAGTTCTGGATGAGCCGGTTAGAGCTGGAGTATCACGACCTCATGAGCCTTTTTGAGTTGTTGGACGATGGACATGGTCAAATCACTCTCACAGAGTTCATTGAAGGAGCGGCGTGTCTTCGAGGAAGCGCAAAGGCTTTGGACGTCTGGCGGCTGGAAACCAAAGTGGAGGTTCTCTTCGAAGAAGTGGTCGGCATGCTGCGCAAGGTAAAGAACGACGATTCGGACTTCTGCTCTGAGAGCATGTAAAGATGACCACTGGAAGGTGAAGCGGCACAACCCGAACCCGCGCTTTCGCAGCACAACCGAGATGCAGCCTGAATGAGCCTACAACAGGAGAAATGCTGCGCTCGGGAAATGCCGCCAGAGCACATGGTCTGCGTAAAACCCTAAGCCTGAACTGACAAAGATAGCCTGACAACCTCCAAACCCTCAACCCCCAAGTTTCTAAGACCCCCAAAACCTTAAACCCCACTTGCTTAGACAGCCTTTCCATGTGCAGGGTTTCACATTCCCAGGGCTCGGAGTCTGCATCTGAGGCACCTTTTGAGGGCCTCAACCATTAGAATAGAATAGACTGCACTTTGTTGCGACTGCTGTTACAATAGCGACATCGACTACGAGCCCTTGGGGAGGGTGTGCACCAAGCACATGCCTTCAGTACACCTTCGGGTGTGCGAGCCAGTGTTCTCTTCGAATCTCTTCGAAACCCTACAACCTGCCGTAGAGTGTTCTGTGCGGTGCGAGGATAGTGGGAAATGCGAGCTGCTCGTGAAGGGATGACTGATTCTGAAAGGGATGCTGAGTGCAGAAGAACCTTTTCTGCCAACGGATGCGCATGTCCAGGGAGAAGTCGTTTAAAGCGCTGATCCGTGACGCTGCTTGCTCGAAATGAGCTTCTGAAACCCAACATGGCTTGAAACTGACAAGAAGTTTGAAGCCGGGACTGTTAACGCTTCAAATTGGCTTCCAATGTCATGCGTAGTCAACTGTTGCACCGACGTACCCTGTAATGCGGGCTTTGTCCTTGCTAGGTAGGAGGGAAAAAATCGTCCTGCCACCTAAATCCTTAATAAAGCCTTAACATTTAGAACAGGGCTTTTGGTAAAGAGCCCTTTAAGGAATAGTATTCCACTTATTCACGCTTCTGTATTCAGCACCCTGTCCCCAGTACACTCCAGGCCATTGCCGCTCAGCGCAGCAGCGACATCGCCCAGATCGCCTCCTCAGTCGTGGTCGCCTTGCTAAACCGAGGAAACCATGATTTAGGGAATCTGAGTAGCTGAGTAGATACACTTTACACTTTTTGGGATAATATTACCCACTATAAAACTGAAAGTGTGCACTTTTGGGGGCTTATGAACTCAGCAACTAAGGAATTTAGGGGGTTAAGGGATGTCAGGTTGAGGTGTATTTGGGGGTTTTGCGCTCCAGGCTTTTAGTGCTTCCGGGGCTTAGGACTAGGATTAAGTGGGGGCTTCAAGCTACCACTAGGAATGTTGAAAATTAATCAAATTAGGAAACAATTAGGAAACTCAAGTAGGAAACCATTAGGACCCAAAGTAGGAACGCCCTAGGATGTATCTGGGAGTTGATCAAAATTATGGGCCCCTTTTGTCCCCTAAACAATAAGGAATATACTATGATACAAAGACCCAGAAGGGCCCATAATTTTGATCAGCCCCCATCTAAGCTTTTGGGCTTTGCAGTTCAGGAGATGCAGGCCGAGGAGCCCTGGCTGTAGGAGCGGTGGAGGAAGATACGGTTGATGGTCAAAATCCTGCATTACCTTAAGGACCCGAAACTATGGGAATTACGGTATATTCCTTATTATGGGAAATGCAGGATTTTGGCCATCAGCCGTAGGTACCCAGATGTCCTAGCTGCTACTTCCTCAACCGTGAAGATGCCTCAAGCAATCGGCAAGACTTGCCGTAGACTTTGTCAAGCTTGCCAATCGCAAGTGGTGTTATCCTTCCTAGAACCTTGCTCACTATTAACGAAGTTGCCTGATCTCGCAAGCCCGTGCTCTAAACCCAAACTCCCTCATTCCTAAACTGAAACACTAAACCCTATTGATCCTTCGCATACTCACAGGAGCTAGAAATTCCCTGAACCCCTTAGAAAGGCCCGCAGCCTACTTGCTAGTCCCCTTCTCCTGTAAGTGCATCTTGCTGTTCTCTCCGACCAACTCCACACCACAAACCCTAAACCCTAAATCTACACCAAAAGCCCTAAGATACTGAGGAGCTGAACCGGATATTCCGGGACCTGGCTGAGTTGGTTATCGACCAGGGGACCATCCTCGACCGCATCGACGCCCGGCTCTGGTTTGGGCTTTTGGAATTTTAGGGGCTGCAGGATTTCGGGTCTTGGGGTTTACGAGTTTAGGGTTCGCGGTTTGAGAGGTTAGGGTATTTTACGGTTTTGGTTCAAGCCCCGAGCTCATATATCGCTAAGCCCTAAAGCCCTTTGCCCTATACCATCATAGTAGCCCTCTGAGCCCTCATAATTACCCGAAAGCCCTAAACCGTCTTGAGCGAGCGTGCGAGTCGAAATCGTCATAGTAGCCCCTATAGAACCCTCGCTCTCAGCACGATGAGCCCGAGGACCACAACACGGAGAAGATCTACCAGCGCTCAGACGAGGCGAAAGGGCAGCTCCACCAAGCTGCCACTCAGTTGCTTTCCAAGCCCGTGGGGCTTGGGTGTATGAAGGAATTCTGTGTTACAGTTGCTTTTTGGGGTTTCGTGCTCAGGGGTATGAGGGAGTGAGGGAGTTTAAGGGTTTAGAAGGGCATCATGAAAGTTTGAAGGGTTGAAAGGATTTTGTGCGGAGGTTCTTTCTGGTAAAACAAGGGAAGTCTTTGTCACTGTCCTTCAGTTCAGGATCCTACCCTTGCACAGCCTACTTTCAGTTTTCCTGTTTTTTAAGTTTCGTAGGGAGCGGTGTCGAAAACCCTAAACTCTAAACCCGAGACCCTAAATCCTAACCCGTGGAGTTTAAGATGGGCTATAGGAGCTTCAGCTGCAAGCGGTCACAGGTCAGATTGTTGAGATCTGTTTGGGTGTTGGGTTCGTAGCGTGAGGAACCCTAGCAAACACAGCTAACCAGCTGTGTAACCTTTGGAAGAGGGAGTTTTCGGGCACAGCCGTAGTGGCATCAACAATAACCGTTAGGGCTCAAGCTTCTACGTTCGCTGATCGCAATCCGAAGTTTTCCAAGGTGACGAGGAAAAAAGAGAGCGACACCCGTGCCTGGAGGCCAGGAAGACTTCCCCGCGTGCAGGAGCGTCTTGGGGCCAGTCTATGTGCCTAGTGTGTGGGTCGAGCAGTTGAGACACAGGTGCATGAGTCTGCTCGTTGTTCGTGAGAGGTTCGATTTTTTTCGTCTATTGTTTTTGATGCCTCCTGAGGGTTGGCTATAGGGGCCTTAATAACTAGAATAGGGTTTTGGTTCCCATTAGACTATAATGATATTAAGGAAATCGTGTGCGGAAATCTGGCGTCTAATTTCCAGAGAAGCTGCAGAAGGTGCCTCCTCGCCTGGGGCGCTGCAGATGTGATCCTGATCATCGTGCTGCTGGTGAAGTGCCAGGGCTTGTTCAAGGTGTAGGCTTTTGGGGTTCAGGGTTCTTAGGTCCTATAAGTATGGCTACGGGTTTCATAAGGCTTTATCAGGGCTTGGCAGGAGCTTAAGTTTTAAGGTGCTTTGTTGGTAGGTCTCCATAAAGCCAACCTAATAAGGCTTCAGTCTAGATTCATATGAGAGTTTCAACGCTTTAGGACTGAGGGTTTAGGTCCTGCAGAGTATGTATCTAGGTCCCTTCTGGTTTGGGTTGTTTGTCTCAGAGCCTTGCGGTTGGAAGTTGGAGGGATGAGATACCCTGAATCCTAAACCCTACGCCGGTGAAAGCAGGGTTGGGAGTTTCAACGCAGGCTGGGAAGCTCGGGCGGCTTCCCTCGGGCAACATTTTATATTGTTGTGGGTACCTAAACCCAATAAAGAATGGAAATTAACAAATTTTGAATAGTATCTCAACCATGAACTAGTTCCATGATGACCTGATTCAGGGTGTACGAGCCTGGGAATCACCAGGAAGAAGCCTGCGTCGCAGTGTTCTACCTTTCTTCGAGTAGCATAGGGCATAGGGGGAGTACTTGTATTCATGGTTCCCTAAGTTGCCTCAACCTCCTCTTGCGCCATCCATGGGTGGTTTTCACAGCACTTACCATTTTTCCCCTGCCCTGGACACCCAGCCTTGGCAGAAGATACTCTCGGTTTCTACTAAGATATCAGCTGAAGTACGGCCTCAAGAACGTGCTCATCTTCCTGGTGATCGCCGCCGTCTTAATCACAGGCTCCGGTCTTTGCTGCGTGTCACCGCCTCCGGGTCGAGCCAAGTCGGATTCCTGGAACTTCAGTGTTCTTAGGAGTTATATGGGAGTTTCCGAAAATTAGGGGTACCTTATTATGGGGGTCCTTATAAAAAGGATCCTACTATCTAGGGTACTATATTGGGGTCCCCTATTTTCGGAAACTCCCATATTGAAAGGCGGTTTGAATCAATTCCCCAAGGGATTATCAAAAACGCTGGTTGCATGTTGGTTCTAAAGCCATCCCTCAGACCCAACAGCGCGCGGTTGTAAGGGTTGTACCCAAAATTTCAGGGTGTAGGGCTTCCCTTCAAAAATGGTGTCATAACCTCCTATTTGATGGTTTTGGTGCTATATACACCAAGGTTAGGAAGGCCTCTTTGGGGACGTACATCTCTCCGGGCCTCAATGTACAGAACTCCCCATGTACCGTTGCGTCAAATTTTAAAAACCAGCCGAGCCTGCGGTCAGAGCTTACAGTATATACAGGGCTTACGAATAGTGAGGTGTCACTACTCCTAGTGAATTTGAAAGTGTCCTTAGGCCGTATAATGCTTCTTGTCCATGAACGTCTGAAAAAGGATTGCAGGCTGGTTCTTTCAATTTTCTTGAATTGCCGTACGTTGGGAGCGCTGGGAAGCTGCTCAAGCTTGGAAGGTTGCTACTGCGGCCTGAAGCAATACCGTCCAAAGGCCGCATGTCTGCAAGAGATCTCAATTAACTTCAATTACGTATTTAATATTGGAATCTCCGGTGCTTCGGGATGCTACCGTGAGCCGATCGCTTGAGGGTTGGTTTGCACGCTGATGATCAGGAGTAGGGGTTTGTGTGCTGCTTTGGGCAACAGGGCACTGCTTTGTGACGCAGGAGCAGACCGAAAGAACTGTCGAAGATCCTGTTGGAAGCTACAGAGTGCAACGACAAAGAGGACCTGTTTCATACGTCCGTACGGAAGCAGAGGCCCCACTTGAAAAGCCCCAAGGTGAAACTTGGTAATTAAGAAGCTGTTCTGTGGCGATGCCGACGTCGCCTGCTTTCACAAGCCTTCAGCCAAACCCTGAACCCGAACTCGAACCCTTGTTACCCAGCAAGGCATGAGACAAAGCCCATCCTAAGCCCTAAACCCTAAAACCCTAAGCCTAAACCCTAAACCCCTAAACCCCTAAACCCTGAACCCCCCAAAGCCGCAAGGTTTACGGTCCACAGTCCCAAAGGGCCGAGCATGTAGGGCCGCGCTGAGGTCATCGCCGAAGGTCCTGCCTACTTTGAGCGGATTATCCCGGAGGGCTACCGACCAGAGGACTCCTTGGGGTTTAGGGTTTAGGGGTTTAGGGTTTAGGGTTTAGGGTCTTCCTCATCCGGAGGTTTGGGGTTCAGGATTTAGGACGGTTTAGGGCTATTGAGCAACTGCACGGCTTGTCATGAGAACAAGTTGTGCGGGGTTGCGCAGTCACGAGTGCTGCACGTGCTGCACTGCTTCACGGCTACGGCTGTTCCGGGCGAGAGAAGCCTGCTGCAAAAAGGGCTTTCAATAGGCCTACAAGGTTTGGGGGCGTCTTCGGCTGTGACTTTTATTCCACACCCTCACATCGAGCTTAGACTCCTTGGGTGGGGTTTAGGGCCGCATGCCCTAGAAAGCCTAGGCCCCAAACCTTACGAAACGCCGGAAGGACCTGTGGAAGAAGATTCGCCCTGGCCCCATGCACCTTGGCCTTGGGCTAGTTTGATTTATGTAGCTGCCTGGCCAGGAAACGCATGGTTCGTGAGACCCAATGCGATAGGATAAGTCGGATAAAGATTCCGACCGCTTACCGAGACAGGAGTGTTTTCAGTGTCAGTGTTCGAACATACTTGGTCGAACGCTCGAAACAGCTCATGGTGAGAGGACCACGGAATAGTTGAGTAAGCAGGTTACCTCGTCAGACTATACATAGGAAACCCCGCCGAGTGCACTTTTGAACCCCACTTGGAATTTTCCGGAGACGGTATAAGGCTTAAGTCGCCCTAAGCCCTAAACCCTCAAAAGCATAGCAAACACGGAAGTTGCCAGCAAAATCATGGCAATTCATACTTCTTCACCCGGTAGTTTGTTCTTACTTGCATCTAGCTTCCCAACTCAAAAAGAAGAAGATAAACAACTGCAGGCCCCCCCCCCCCGAATCCCGACTCTTGGAACTTTGGTTTAGGGTTTAGGATTTAGGGTTTAGGGTTTAGGATTTCGAGCACCTGTGAGAGAGAGAGAGGGTTTAGGATTTAGGGTTTAGGGTTTAGGGTTTAGGATTTAGGGTTTAGGATTTAGGGTTTAGGGTGCTTAACAATCTCTCCACCCGCCTGGCGTACCGAGAGTCGATCCGAAAATCCTAAACCCTGAGTATTGACAAACTGGAACTGACCCGAACCCTTAAGTCTTCCTAACCAAACCTGCTAAATGTCTTATTATTTAATTTCTGTAGTCTTAATAATACGTCTCAATTCAACCCTACACCCTGCTTCTTTAAGGAACACTGCGAAAATGGGAATGTCAGCCATGCGCGGTGGTGCCGCAGCCTGAGAGGCCGGGGAACCCTCTGAAAATCGCCAAGCTTTTGTGAGACCAGGTACAGGATCATGGATTCTTGTGATGAGGGGTAAGCCCTAGGATTTCTGGTTTAGGGTTTAGGGTTTAGGGTTTAGCCCTAGGGGGCCCTAGGGGTAAGGGTTTAGGAGGGAGACTTAGTCGATAGGGGCTGAGGGCTTTCGAAAGAATCATTGAACTCTAGGGCATCTTTAGGCAAGGACCGGGGCGGGAGCGTAGTATCGAGGGAAATCACAGGCTGTATATAAGCAAACCCTACAGTAGCCCTTGTAGAAGCCTATAAACCTTGTTCCAATCATTCAGGCCCCCTTTGAGGCTCGAGGGTCTTTGAAGTCCTGGGAATCTCGGGGCTTCGAGTAGGGGTTGGGATTCGCGCTTTCAGGGTTACTAGGAGGGACTTCAGATTCGTCAGGCCTGGGGGAGCTTGGCGATGTTTGGATTCGGGGATTTGAGGTTAATGTAGGGCCCTTAATAATTAGAATAGGATTTTGGGGTTCCTTATTAGAGTTATAGTAGACCGCCCCTACATTAGCGTGAGCACGTCTGAGTGGGCCAGTTCTACAGTCCAGCCTTGAATTTCAGGGGATTTTGTTTGAGCTCGGATGGCATGGACGAGGCTTTAGTTCTACTTTAGTGCTAGTGGGCTATGCAGTACAAGGTTACAGGTTTGAGGTTTGCAGCTTTGGGGAAATGCATCAGTTAGATGTTAGCCTTTGGAGTGAGATGTGCGTATTTTCCCAACTACATCTTCCACATCTCTGAAATGAATGAAACTGGCATCGCAAATTCTGGGAACGTGTGCAAGTGGAGCTTACCGTGTCAAGTAATTCCGGCATGCACTGCAGCAGGACTTGTAGCTACATTGTCTACTGGCATGAGATTTTCGATTGTACGCACCGCCAGAGCCATCCAACCCTAACTTAAATGGAGAGCCCTTGACCCTGGAGGTTGCCAAAGAGGAGGGGTTCCCTTGAGAGGGGCAGTGCAAGACCAGCCACATGCGGGGAAAAGCAGCGATATGCATTGGTAGTTGTTGCAGTGTCAAGGGGCCGAGGTTAGGGTGTATAAACCCGAGACAGCGGCAGGGTTTGCTGCCAGCCCTGATGTGCTTCACTTAAAGGTATCTTCGACATTTCACAGGGGTTGGTTGAGCCGCTACCGGACATCTTTGGCTGTATCAAAGGGTCAAAGTTTGGGAGTCCTACCTCCCGGTTATCCTCGAAACCTACCTGCGACGGCAACACCTCTAATACCAAAGCCCCAGCGTCCGAAAAACCCAACGCCCGAAAGCCCTCGAGCCCTGAGCCGTACGCCCCTGAAGCCTATTAAACCCACTAAGCGCCTCACCAAACCTTCGCAAAACCCACGAAGCCCCATTGCCTCTTACTTTAATGGGAGCTTTGAGCCAGCAAGTAACCCTAAGCCCCAAACCCCAAACACTCCGAAACCTTAAACCCCAAATCGAGAAGTGTGTCAAAAACCCCAAACACCCCTAAACCCTAAAGTCGCCAACCCAACCACAGGTAGTTTCAGTCTCACTCAACAGACCTCGAACCATACGCCTCGGCTGGATTGTCCGAGCGTGAGCGCCGAAACCCCAAACATCCCTGAGCCCAAAAAACCCCAAATTCTAAACATGCATAAACCCTGAACCCGCAAAACCTAAACAGTCTAAAAAAACCCTAAACTGCCTCAGACCCGAAACCCCCAAACGATGTCGTCATGACGCATTTCCGCTAGAGCAGTCTCACTCTTCAGACCTCGAACCACATGCCTCGCCTGGATTTTCCGAGTGTGAGCGCCGAAACCCCCAAACCCCAGAGTGCCAGAGGTGCCCCTGCTCTCTGCCTTGGACCCGGCACCTCGCAGGAGGCGTCTCTGGCTCCAGGCCACCCTAGGGTTTTTGGGGTGTAATCTAGGGGCCTTCATGATTGCCTATACCATTATTTTTTTTGGGGGGGGCCCTTATTCAAATTATATAGGGGCTTTAATAATTACCTATACTACTTTGGGGTTAGGGTCTAGGGTTTAGGGGGTTCCTTCTGAAAAATTATAGTATTCCCCGACTGCGCAGGTTGTTTGGGAAAGGGTGCTATAAAGGTTCCTCTGAGGGGTTCTTCATCGTTTAGGATTATACGGGGTGGTTCCATTGGGTTCCTATAAGGCATCTATTTGGGTTTAAGGGATTAAAGGATTTAGGGCCTTAGGGTTTTAGGGTTGAGGGGATGAGAGTTTTGGAGTCTTAGGGCTTGCCGTTTGGGATTCTCGTTTAGCGCTCAGGGTTTAAGGGGCGTGGGGCTCCCGATTCTGGTTTAGGGTTTCGGCGTGTAGAGTTTAAGGAATAGAAACCAGGATTCGGGGTGGGCCCGACAACAGGCTCTACAGATTTTCGAACCTCCCAAGTAGGAGTCCTGAACAATGAATGAACTCTAAAGCAGCCCAAAAAGCTATAGCTCAGAAGACGTGCGGCCGCAACAGGGGGGCACCCAGCGGCACGAAACGCGCTTCAATGCTCACGGCGCAGCTCGCCAGAAAATCCGAGTCAGCGTTTTAAGGCTTCGGGCGTAGGAATTCAAGATCCAGGCCATAGGTTTGGCTCCATGGGCTTCCGTTTATTTGTATGCATATTGTATAATATCATATACTAGAACAGAATGGAAAGTAGTAGAGTATGGCCACATCTAGTACAATATAGTTGAACAGAACTATGTAGAAGGCAACGTAATAGAACACCACAGAATAGAATAGATAGAACAACTAGGTACTGTAGATATATAGTACGCAGAGTAATCGCAAGAAAGCTTCGGTTCTCAAGAAGCTCCGGGTTTGTGTTTTCGGCTTAAGGAGGTTGGGGGTTTAGCGTTTACAGGGCTTTTAGGGTTTATAGGGCTTTGAGTCCCCTAAACCCTAAACCCGAAACCCTGGGCTTTCAGGTTTTTATAAGGTTTTTAGGGCTCAGAGGGTTGATAATCTAGGAAGCTGCGAAAGATTGCGGCAGATCGTCAAGCGAAGTACATTGCGTGGAGGGAAGCAGAGATTCACTCGTCTTGCGAACTGACGCGGCGAATGGTTTTACAATTTGCCATCTTAGACTAGATGTGTCTGTTGGGCGGAGCTTTCGCCTCTACCGCAAAATACTGAAAGCTTAGTGTAAGATAGCATGCTTTAAGGGGCATGTAATTTTCTGACGTACTGTATATCACCTTCTCTGCTGACCGAAATTTTGAACGAGCCCCAAAGCTCCCAAACTAATCCCTGACCGAGAGTGTTGAGTCCATGAAAGAAGTCCTGAATCGTGGATGGAATTTGGGTTTCGGGTTGTGGGCCTTGCGGGTGGAGAGTTTAGGGTACTCCCCCTTTAAATTCAGCATAGTTCTTTACTTCACGTGTTTCAAGGTCCGGGAATAAGGTTTGGGCCATGAAGTGTGGGCATCTTCGTTCAAGCTGCCCTCAGGTACCCAGGAACGTTGGAGGACCGGGCTGTCGCGGCGGTTTCGAGTGTGAGGTTTAGGGTTTCCTTCAAATAGCTTCTGATCGCGATTCGGAATCTGTAACCCTAAATCATCGGCTGACAATTGGTACTCGTAGCCCCTTGTGGTCCCTAATATATATATATATACATACATACATATATAAATATGCATGTGTTTGTTCTCTCTCTCTCTCCCTCTCTCTATGTATATATATATATATTTATGCCCAAAAGCCGTAGTAAACCACCTATATTGAAGGGGAGTATACTGAGAGCTCGAAGATGAACGGGCCCTGCAAGAAGAGGGCTTCATTCATCGGGTTCCTACATACGGTTGATGGACAAAATCCTGCATTACCCACTATAAGGAATATACCATAATTCCCATAATTTAGGGTCCTTAGGGTCATGCAGGATTTTGTCCATCAACCGTATGACTAGAATAGTAGCCCTTAGACCCCATAGAAGAGGGCTATGGGTAGTTCTCTGAAGTAGGCTCCCTTTTTCGATCCCCCAGAATAGTCCCTTGTCAAACGGACCCTAAAAAGGTAACTTAGAAAAATACCCATATGCTAGAGCCTCCTTGGGGTCTGAACGCCTCCGCAGGGCGCAAGGCTGTTCGGCAGACCCTCAAGCGCTCGCAGTCCGGCATACCAAGACTCCTGGCTTATAGAAATCTTTTGGGTTTTGCTCTAGACTTTGAAACATAATTTCTTGAGTTTGGGCTGGGCTTTATTGCTTCCTCTTTTGGCTTCTGCTGTAGATTTTGTAATCTGTTTGTTTGAGCTCTGGTTTTTTGGCTTTATCGCTTTGCATTTTGAGTGTTTTTCGGTCTTTCCGGGATTAGAGCTTGTGGGTTTGGGGGGGGGGTTTACCGTTTAGGGTTGAGGGCCTAGTTTGGGACTTGGGTCTGTGGGTTTAGGAGCTTAGTGGCCTTGCGGTTTGTGGCGGGGTTGTAGAAGAGCCGTAATAACTGGGTGAATAAGAACTTCAATGACTCTGGCCATCATCGGGTTTATGACGGGCTGAGGCTTTTTAACTGCTAGAGATTTGGGGGAGGTCTTTGTAGGCTTGCTAGTCGTTTGTCTTGGGGTTGCCATGGCAAGATTATTCGAGGGATGTTCTGGGTAACCCGCTATTCACAGTTGCACCTACACCTCACATCACCCCCCATAAGCCAATATCTGAATCAAAGCCAGGCGCCCGAAGTCTCTTGTAATCTACATTGTGGGAGTTTCAGTTCAGAACATGAAGCGTGCTTGATTCAATGTACCCCCCGAGTACCAGGATCCTTGTTGTAATAGACCCTAGGCCCTAGATAGGGGACACCGATATTGAGCATACTAGTTGAGAAGCGACCATCTATGCTAACATGCCCAGATCTTCCAAGCTGGTCTTGCTGAGGCATTGGCCTAATCGGGCGGCAATATCAGAAGTCGTTCAGCTTCTCTGACAAGGCGAAAGCGAGAAGGGGAAAGGGGTTTAAGGTTTATGGCTTTGGTGCTTTATACGGATCCAGGAATGGGATTCATGATTTCAGGACGGATTGAGTGGTTTATAAGGGTCTAGAGTTTATGATTTCAGGATACCCAAAGTCAGAAGGCCTCTTGCAAAAAGGCTCTGGGATTAGGGTCCGCTCAGCTTCCCTTGTACCTCCGTATCCTACATACTTCAGCTATACTATGCTAACCCCGAACCCCAGTCTGACTGTTAAGGCCCGCAATGCAGGCATACCCATAGGCCCCAAAGTAGTTCCTTTTTGGGATTCCCTTATAGAATTCTAAATATGAAGCCCAAAAAGGAACTACTTTGGGGCCTATGGGTAGTGGCGAGTTTAATGAGAGATTGTTGCCCATAGGATGCCACGGCCCTCAGCCCAGGCTGCAAACGCCACCTTGGGTTTTTTTTGAAGGTTTAGCGCCAGTGTCAGTACTTAGAGGACCGGGTGACTTTGTCAGTGCAGTAGGTTTTAGGTGGAGTTCTAAGTTATAAGTACGCCAGTTGGGGATGCTTACTTTAAACCTCAGTTGTAACCTACTTACCAAGTACCCTGATCCTGTAAGTAGCAGGATATGCCTGGAGCCCCTGTAATTAGGGACCCAAAAAGCACATAAGCATAAGCATTTTATGGGGATATCCCTACCGTAATGGGCTTCATTATAAGGGGGTTTATATGGGATATCCGATCCGAATTTTTGCTTATGTGCTTTTTTTGGGCCCTATGTAAGGCCTTATACCCACAACCCTCGCTGAAACTCAGAGGATGCCGGTGCGGCGGGGACGAAGCGTTGGTGGACAAGGCCCCCGCTGGTTTAGGGTTTAGGGTTTTTTTTTAGGGTTTGAGGGTTTAGGGTTTAGGTTTTTTTTTTTAGGGTTTAGGGTTTAGGGCCGTGTAACGGTGTCACGGGCGTACTTTCAGTTGCCTTTGCACTCCAGTGTTCGGAGTTCGGACCGCCGACTTGTAACAGGCCACTTAGAGAATGTGGTTGTGGTGGTGGCCGCCGAGGTGATTAATGTGTTCAGGTCAACTCGAGACATTCGCTATTGTTGTTATCGGCATGGCTGCACAGTGTAGTACGACAATGAACGGTGGAACGCACCCTCTCTCTATGCATATATATATATATCATATGGTGTATATTCTATACACCATACTTTCAGCGTATTTTGTACGCATGTTTGTACGCTTGTGTATACTGCTGGTGTATGTATTCTGGACATATACACAGATTGTGCAATTGCAACATATATGTGTACCCATGAATAAACCGATCGGTCAATCAATCAACCAACCAGCCAATCAATCAATCAGTTTATCTATTTACGTATCTGTCGATGCATGTGCATATTACGCGAGCAAGAATTTTTGTGCATTCTTGCATTAACCTCTGTGTGCAACACACTCTACAGAGTAATCTGCTATCAGAAATCTGCTCATACTGCGGAGGCACTTGGGGTTTCAGGAACTAGCGGTTGATGGGGGTAAGCCTGGATCCTTTATGTTGTGGGCTTGCGGATTCAAGGCCTTAGCCCTAAAACCTGTTCGAGGTCACAGTAGTACCGGTATCAATGAGACCTTGTGAAGCCGTGCCTGCATTGTGCGAGTGCGCGAGTCGAAAACCCAAAAGGTTAGTGCCGGAGCTTGGCGTTGAAGGGCCTGGGGTTTGAGTTTGGGGGTTGCGGTCTCGTGGTGTTTAAGGGCTGTGTGGGTCTGCGGCTACAGAGGCTCAGGATGCGAGGTTAGAGTGAGGATAGCGATCCAAACCCTGGCAGTTGATTGTAGATCTGCGAGACCGTACGCTCCACAGTCGCAACTTTTGTTTATGGGTTGGCAGGATGTACGATGCCGCGATTCAGCTCAAGCAGCAGATCACACAGCAGCTTGCCGAAGTGTTTCATCTACGAGACATTCTCTAGCAGTTGCTCTGCCTTGCGAGCTGTAGGTGCAATGTACCCCTGCCAGGCCATATTGGACCTTCATGCCGAGATGGCAAAAAAACCCCAAACTTGCCCGTCAGACCCAAGACCCTAAAACCTAAAACCAGCCTCTCTTATCCTGTCTTTTCTGTTTATGGCTATGGCATGTCACCTTTTGAATGTTGTGGTAGCTAAGCCTGGCTTCGAGAGTCCGCGCTTGCCTTGTGCGAGTGCGCGAGTCGCAACCCTAAATCCCCAAGCCCAAACGCGCCTTGGCATTCAGCCCTGCCCAGAAAAGTAATATAGGGGCCTTAATAACTACCAATACTGTTTTGGGGGTTCCTTATTATGATTCTAGTATAATGCCAGGGAGCCCAATATCCCGTTTAGTTGAGTAGTGCAAGTTGATCACAAGGATCCTTGACATCAATACATTCGGAGATCAATTCCAGCATGTTCCTTACTCGCCGGACACGTGGGGCTCTGTTGGAAGGCCATTGTCGGGTGAAGATAGCTTTCTTTGGTCACACCTGCGTCGCGAGCACAGAGGCGCAAAAAAGCCCACCCCAAAACGGTCTCAAATCACGGTAAGGACCCGGGTTCAGGGTTTTGGGGTTAGGGTTTTGGCGGTAAGGACGCGGGTTTAGGGTTTTGGGGTTAGGGTTTTGGGTTTCAGTGTTTTTGTCAAGGGTTCAGGGCTACCTTGACACTCGGGGACTCTTGGTCTCTGATGTCATCCATTGGCTTGACTCGTTGATTTCCGATGCCACCCCTCCAGCCCGCAGCCGCAGCTTCGATGCCCTAGGCCTCCTACGTAACCCTGGAGTCCCCCTTTCCTTCATACGGATGATAATACGGATCCTACTATAACAAGGCCCTTACCGTTGACGGCACTTGTGTCAGATTTCAAGCTCTTCTCACTGACCCCGGCCGAGGCCAGCAGAGGATCAGTGCCGGCCGATCCTCACAATCGAGCTCCGAGCGTCCCTTCGTTTAAGGTTTAGGGTTAAGTGTAACACAATCCAAGCCCATGCTGAAAAAGGGTTAAGTGTATCTGCTGTTTTGGTAAAAACGAAAACCCGAAAGCCCAAAACAACCCACAACTCTTTGGAGTTTGGGCCAGTTGCAAAACAGGGTTCCCGGTTCAAGGCTTAACTTAAAGATATTTGAGGTAGAGGGTTCGGGAGTCCAGCGTTAGACTTGACAGTTCAGGTTCCGGTTTACACCTTTGGATTCGTTTGGCAAACCCTAAACCCTAAACCCTTAAACCCTAGACCCTAAACCCTAAACCCTAGACCCTAAACCCTAAACCCTAAACGGCCCTAATCCCTAAGCCTTCGCCGAAGCCCTAAACAAAAATTGCTAAACCCAAACCCGTAACCCGAACACCGCAGCCGCCGACCCTAAACCCTTAAGCGAAGAACCTGCCAAGAAACTTCGATCCGAAGCCTGTGAGAACTTCTTAACCATAAGGCTCCCTTCAATAGTCCCTAAAAGGCGTTCCTTTAAAGGGGGCTATAAGGGTTACTATAAGGGATCTATATAAGGGCACTATAATAATGTAGGAACCTGATGAAGAAACCTTGGGAGCCTTCATTAGGGGTTCCTTATATGAGTCCTACTAATTTGGGGTTATAGGCCCAGGGATTTTTTTTAAATCAGGTTCCTGCATTAGACCTTAACCAGAGGCCCCGACCCCACCTGATGATACAATGACATTCTGTGTTGAAGAATATCTCCTGTAACCATAGGGTTCAGAGTTCAGTGTCGTAGCCTACCACTATGCGGCAGGTTTTGAGGAGCACCACAAAACTGGAGGAGCAGAAAAAGTAGAAGTACTCGTAGTGGCTGCCGCAGAAATGGAGTAGCAGTAGTCGTCGTCGTGGTGATGGTAGTAGTGGTGGGGGTGCGGTGGTGAGATAGCTTACTACTTGTCCCGAGACTTTCAGCCTGCAATCGATCCCTGAACACAAAACAGTATCCCGTTTCCCAGCAATATGGGGGTTTCCGAAAATTAGGGGTACCTTATTTTGGGGTCGCTAAGCATCCTACTGTTTCGGGTGCTATGTTCGGAAAACTGCGGTTTGAAGGTCAGCAACGCTCGCTCTTTCGGGGCACACGCCCAGGTACACGGAGACAAAGCGCATGCCTTTCCACGAGATCTACGAAAAGCCGCTATTCGTGCACGATGCATCCCGTCTCAACTGAAACGAGACGTTAAGTTCTAGAAGGCCCTGGTTGACGTATAGTCGCTATTTTACAGTAGTCGGGATGTCTTGATGTGGCATCTATTTCGGTATTGTTTTGACGCAGTGGTAGTCTTCTGCGAATTATCCCGATGTGTGTTGCAATGTTCTGTGCCAGTCGCTTTGCGGCAGTCCCTCGGATTTGGTGGCCGTCTCGCCCTCATTGATGCGTGGGCTGTTCCTCTTGGTCTGCTTGCGGATTGGAGCTTTAAAACGTTTATGACACACAGCACAACACCGAAATCGAAGAGTCCAAAGCCAAAGCAAACGGCGACCATCGCCAGCACTGTTGACATCGACCCAGAATCGTCGGTTGGGGCCAGTTGGGCATTTAGGGCCTGGGACGTAGCAAGTCCAGAAACGCGTCGGCGCAGCGGCAACACAAATCCACAGTAGCATACTGTAGCCTGGGTCTGCCAGCAACTGACCATCAAGAGACACATATATTGTATATAATATATTATATATTATATATTATATACTATATATTATATATTATATATTATATATTATATATTATATTATACAGTATCTACTATAAATTATATTTACCCCACCTTAAGGAAGATGATTTGGCCGCTTGGGTGCACTGATGCCTTGGGGATATGTCGGTCGTTCGGGGCAAACGAATGAGGGTTCGAACTTCGAGGATCCTAAACCTCCACTTAAACCTATCCAGCCTCTAAGGAGGCAAGCTCTATTCATAATTCTACCTCTAATTCGCCTACATACTGTGTCTCCTGATCTAAGCATGGTGGGCTTTTTGACCTCTTGCAGTGATAGGATCTTGGGTTCGGGACGTCCGGGCTGAAAGCTTGGCTGTGCAGAATCTATCGAGCCCGGGCTAGGTTTTTGGGGTTCTGGGACGTTTAGGGTTTATGGATTCCCGGCCCTAGAACCCTTAATACTGGAAACCTTCAAGGTCTAAATCCTTCTTTCCCTTTCGATGCTCTAAGGCTTTGATAGGGGTTGGGGGTTTAGGTTTGGAGGTTAAGGGTTGTGGTTTAGGGCTTGGGGGGTTTGGTTTCCCAGGGCGTAGTAGGGAAGCCAATGTAAATACTTAGCGCTATGGTTCCACTGGGCCACAGAGTCTCAGAGTTCCGATTTCTGCTTATACGATAGTGTACCCCAAAGCAACATTCTAATGCATGTTAATTATCAAGACTCCTACATGACAGGTTTAGGGTTTATGGTTTATGAGTTTATGAGTCTGGGGCATCAAGGTGTAGGATCCAGGGGGCTTATAAAAGGTCAAAGGTTTGGGATTCGAGGCCATAGGGGCTTGAGGGGTGGAAGGCCTGGCTAGGCTTGGGCCCAGTGATAGAAGGGGCTTTGGTCTTCAAGTCAGGGCTTGCGAGATGACTTTAGGGGCTTTATCAAACAGAATTTATGTTTTCCTGTTTTTCTCGGCGGGAGGGGAGGCAGCTTGAATTAGTGTAGTGTTAGGTTCCGAATGGAAACAGGAAAAACTAACAGGCACCCAAACCTTTCTTCAGTTACTGGCCAAAAAGTGGCTAAGGAGAAATGTCTGGCATCGCCTGATTGGGAAAGGATCGGCAAATGCGTTTGGGGTTTCTGTTGGAGTGCACTTTTAAATAAGGAAGGAATAATAACCATGGATCTGAATCCCACGGCCCTTAAAGAGATGTGATTTATGAGTCAGGGGTCGCCATGACTCCACGGTGGTGTTTGCTTTTTTGGGGGATCTTGTTCCCTCCGGTAGAACTTTTGCACAAGACTGTGTGTTCCTTCGGGGTGCCTTTTCATGTTTGTTGTCGTTCATTACAATGGAAACCCCAAAAGAATTAAGGCTCTTCTATGGTAAGTGGTTGGAACTTGGCCCTGGTGCCCGGTGCTTCAGGAGGTCGGAGATTGAAGCTTTCTAGGGACTACCCTAAACCCTAAACCCCTAAACCCAGGTGGCGTGTTGTGTTGAAGGGTGTCAGTGTTTAGGAATTTGAGTATTTAAGTTCAGAACCCTAAACCGTAAACGCCCTAAGCCGATTGCCCTGCAATGCGGGCCTCAAACAACCCCCGGCCCGGTGGCCCCAGGCGCCTCAAATGCTGCCGCAGCACATGTCAGACCTTGATCACGCGACCATCAGTGACCATGCTGTTCTGTCTCTCGCCTCGTCCCTGTTTTTCGCCGCTCCTTCTCATCTCTCTCTCTCTCTCTCTTTCTCTCGTTCGTTCTCTCTTTTGTCTCTGAACCGCTGAACCGCGAGCTCTAAAGCCTACCTCTTCCCTCGCCGCCGCTCAGGAGTTTCAGGCTTCAGCCTCAAACTCCCGAGCCTCAGATCCCAACCTGTAACGATTCTCTCCTAGGTAGGGCTTTGGGACATTTGTTATTTTCCCTTATTGGGCTTAAGAGGATCTTATTTACTAATATTTTTTCCAAAGCCTTACAGACCCACCTAGTCTCCAGTCGGCCATCTCGTTACTTGGCACTGCTCTTGGAACGATTTCCAATAGTATCCTCTTCTACCCCAATATAACTGCAGTAGAATGTACCCATATGCGCCCCAAAACCGGACTTGCAGGTTCATGGGTAGTGATAAGTGGGGTTATAAGTAGGGTAGCCATAATTAGTTATAAACCACAAAGGGGATATAACTCCCTTTGTGACTACCCCTGAACCTCCAAGTAGTCGAAGTGTCAAGGCAACTACATCGCCCAAAAGGACGCCTCTGCGCTCGAAGCCTTGAACACATGCCCAAAACCCGAGCTTTTTGAGCTCCGAGCCCTAAAGTCCAGAGGGGTCCAAGGAACGGAGCCCCAAAACCCTACCTTTAAACTCGCATATCTTTTTCTAGGATCCTGTTAGAAGGGACCCTACAAAAAAAAACAAGTTTTGGTACGTGGTCTAGGTGGCAGTTTGGGAAACTTCTTAATTCCCCTTTATGGTTCCTATAGAGGTACCTATTCAGAAATACTTTTCAGAGCCCCCAAACTCCAACCCAGTAGTTGAAAGGTGAACCCTGGGGGCCCCAATCTCGAAAAGCGGCGAGAGGTTGAGGGTTTAGGGTTTAGGGTTTAGGATTTAGGGTTTAGGGTTTAAGGGTTTAGGGTTTAGGGTTTAGGGTTTAGGGTTTAGGGTTTAGGATTTAGGGTTTAGGGTTTAGGGTCCCTCAAACTTGGAGGGTTCCATTCCCTTGATCACAGGAACCCTCCAGCCCTAAATCCTAAAAACCCCAAACCCCCAAGACAAGACTAAACACAACCGAAAGGAGCTTGTACACCATGCCGGAAGAGCTGCGACCCATTGGAGGTGCCAAAAAGGTTTGGGCTTCTGGGGTTTGTTGTGGGATGCTGAAAAATGAGCCCCAGGTAGGAGTTTGAATTGAGTTCCTTTTTCTTTCTTTCTCAGGTTTAAGAGTTTGTGGAACAAGTCGGTGTGGATACCCAACGATGGCTCCCCTTGTGAAAGCCCTGAACCCCAGGAACTCCAAACTCCAAACAGGTGCTATCAGTCATAAGGGCCCTTAGCGGGGTAAGGGGGGCCTTAATACCTAGAATAAGGACTTAATAAGGCAATAAGGCCTATTTAAGGAAGTATAGTCAACTACCCCCCTCCCCCCTACCCCCCTCAGGGTCCCTATGAATCAGGGCTCAGCGGGCTCCTTGGCAGCTAGGCTTCCAAGCAAGTCCGGGTGTGAGAGCGGAATGCCTCATCACCACTACTACGTATCCTCAGCCTATTCTCTGTTCGGTCTCTTCAGCACTTTCATGAATCCTTTCTTAGTCTTCTTCCTCTTCAAACAACAATTGATGTCATTGCCGCTCTTACAAAATCAAAAATATATGAGCAAATACTAGGCACTAGTTGTGCTTGTCATTATTTACTTGTATACAAAATCACAACGATGGTAAATCATAGTTGTGATTATTCTTCTTCGTACACTTAAGGTATACAAGTATTTCCTAATCCCCCAACTCGCAACCCTTAAACCCGACACCCGTGGAAGCCAAAAGAAGGTGTTGAGAGAGGCTCGGTCAGCGCGGAGGCAGGTCAGTCTTTGAAGCGTTCAGGAAATCAGGGATCCGTTTAACTTTAAAGTGTATATGGTAAGGTTTAGGATCATTCAAAAGGCATATGCAGGATCTGACACGGTTTGTTTGCTTTTATCAATGCTTTCGGGTTTACATAGCAAGCTGTCGACCTTCTCAAACGGTCTATGTCAAGTTCGCGAGGCCCCCCAGAGGAAATTAAGCTTCAGTTGTTGAGGTTTGGAGTTTTCGTTTCTTGACGATGCAGGGTTCTAAATGAGTTTACGGTTTGGGGTTTCGAGGTTAGGAGTTGTTGTTTTCCGGTAAACGGCGGTGCCAAGAACTTGATGAAGCCGAAACCTCAAACGCTAAGCCAGGGTTGCGAAGTAGGAAGCACAGATTTCGGTTGGTCAAAGTTTCCAGCCGCCATGTTCGCAAAACCCCGAAGTGTTGACTTTAGGACATGCGACCCCCGAACGCTGGTGAATTCCCCCAGCACACTCCGAATCTCTCCTAAGTCAATTACCTATGTGTCTGGTAGACAGAGCAGTGATTCAGGTGTTGGTCCTCATGGTGTCCCGACGCTAAAGCAGTTCCTACTCATTTTGAGTTCCAAAACCGGTGACTCCGTGCCTTTAAATCCCAAGCCGCATCCGTCAGGACCATGTTGGCTTCGTCTATGGGGCACGGCGCACGGAGTCTTCGTGCTAGGTTGTTACATAAGGGTTCGGGTTTAAAGCAGGGGGTTTAAGAATTTTCGGCATGCATCCATCCCGTACTTCTCGATTTCCGAAACAGCGCTCAAACTCCTGGAAGCTTGACTTTCGAGCTCCTCCATACCCTTAGGATATCCAGGGCTCGGTTGATTAGGGCTGTTTGGGGTTTAGGCCGTTTAGGCCGTGAAGGGCTGTTTAGGGCTTAGGGTTGGGGGGTTAGGGTTTAGAGCAGTTTAGGGTTTGGGAGTTTAGGATTTACGGCTGTTTAGGGTTGGGGGGTAGGGTTTAGGGCCGTTTAAGGGTTTGCGGGTTTAGGGTTTAGGGCTGCTTAGGGTTTGGGGCTGTTTAAGTTTGGGGGTTTAGGGTTTACTTTAGGCACGTCGGGCCGCAAGTGCATCCCTTCCGTCAGGCTTGACGTACCGAATGCCTGGGAGAGAGGGAGAGAGAGAGAGAGAGAGCGAGAGAGCGAGAGAGCGAGAGAGTTTAGTTTAGGTTTTAGGCATGTTCGGGTAGAGCTTTTGGTTTAGGGACTCAGCCTCAACATCAAACCCTCCAAACCTGCAACAGCCGTTCTTCATACGCCCTGAAACCTGAACCCTCACCCTACTTGCTACAAGCCCGAACGCCAAAAAAAAAACTACACCGACTACACCCTACAACTCGTAAGCCGCCAAAACCGTAAAGCCAAATCTCTTGATTCCAAAATCCGAGCCCTTACTAGGCTTGACCTCCTAAACCGCAGACCCCCAGTTCTACAAGAACTCCCATCGCTACGTCCCAGACAAGTTTGAACCCCTGAGCCCTCACGGTGAAGATAGCAAAAGCAATAAGAAGGACAGTGGCAACAGTAGTCATTCTCAGGAAAGTGATAATTCTCTGGGTCCAACTGACCTTTGACCAGCGTCCCCCGCCGAAGCCTAGGGTTTGTGGGTCCAAGGTCATTGAGGGTGCCACAGCGCTTCCGACCTTTGACCAGCGTCCTCCTGAAGTCTACTGCCGCTTGGATTAGGGTCTAAGGTTCGCGGTTTAGCTTAAGGTTGAAGGTCTGCCTGTAGCCACCCCAAACCCTGCAAAACGGTAGGTGACGACCGTGCCAATTAAGAGCATTGAAGGGCATGGCCCACAGGGTTGTAAGAAGTAGGCAATCAGTGCAACAGGTAGGGCCTAGACCCCGCAAACTTAAACCGGACTTTCTGCGGTCTCGAGCAGTCTGCCCCCACTGCTGCCAGTGATAGCAGCAACTCTTACTCTCGAAGCTCCCGTCTTCTAATATGCAAGCGTGAATAGGTACCTATTGTTTGTTGGATTCTCTTTATATATTGTTTCTTAGATTATGCTCCGCAGCCCTAAACCCTAAACCAAGTCTCATTTATTTTGGCCCCTGTCGTAGGGCTTGGCAGGCTCAGGCCGCGTGACGATTCGCCTCCCCCGGATTGTCGGAGTTGTGACCGAAACCCGAGACCCCCAAACGCAAACCCTACCTGGACCCCAAAAGTATGCAGAAGAATGGCCCTTTGTAGGTGTTGGGTGCTGGGCCCTTATTTTACCTACTTTTGGGGGGTCTAGGGGAGCTTCGTTAACCCTGACTAGAGTGACTGCAGGGCCGGATGTCTTGTCGGGTTGCTGTCACTACCGGTTGGTTCAGGGTTTAGGGTTTAGGGGTAATTTGTACTCCTGCTTACTGCTGCATGGCGCCGAATCGGGCTTGTTGCTTGCTGACTTTCTCCTCGTAATGTTTGCAGACCTTGCCTGGACATGTCAAAGCAAACCTAGTCGCCACAGGTGTGGTCCACGTCATTTCCACTACGGCAGCCAAGATTTTCGTGCATCGCACACGTGCCGCTCGGAACAATGCTTCGAAAGCACCCAATATTCGGGACCCAAAAAGCACATAAGCATAAGCATTTTATAGGGATATCCCTACCTTATTGGGCTTCATTATAAGGGGTTTATATGGGATATTCCTATCCTAATTTTTGCTTATGTTCTTTTTTCGGGCTCTACAATAATTATTCAACTAGGGTTTTTAGTGCTTAGGCCTATGATTCTTAAGTCCTCAGGAATTATGGCGTAGGTCTACGATTCTTAAGGGTGTTGCTTAGGAATTTCTATTTCAGGAAACAAGCACCAGAATCGGTTTTGATTTCTATCTCAGGAACATGCCACAGGCGAGATTAGAGAAGGCTTTTGTCTCTAAGTTTTTATTTGCCTTCGCAGTGCGGTCGTGCGAGCAGATTTTTGCTTCGCCCTTTTTGGCACATCAGAGAGATCTAGATTCCGAAAAGGGTGCTCAATCAACAAGCACTCCGACCGGGGATTCCCCACACAAGATCCAGAGAGTAAAGAAACTCTCAACTTATTGACAAATTGAGGGTCTTTCCTCCAGAAACGTTTCAATCCCAAGGCACTACTTATGCTCCCTGAACTAAACCTCCGACCACAAACCGAAGGCCGTTAATGTTAAGAATCCCCAAGGTACCTTTCATAGAGCCCAGATGGTCCTAATAATGGGTATATGGATCTTACTACGGCGCGTAGTTGAGGGTCAAAGTACAGCCTAACTCTAAGCCCCAAAGCCTAGGCGTAAGCAGGAGGGCCGAAACCCTGAAACCTTCACAGAAAGTCATTTCAAGCCCGTAAACAGCCCCGAAGAAGATTTCCTTAAAGCCGTAGAACACCTAGACAGAGCCGAGAAGGGTCTAAGGGCTCCACGCTTATTAGGGAATTGAGTTTTGGTTTTTTCGAGGCTCGAGTCGAGGGTTGATGCTGCTGTTATAAGTTATAATGGGGTTTGAGTAGAACAGGACTTGAATCGAGCAATTACCAATGCTATTCTTCGGGGTTCCCTAAAAACAATAGTGGTTGTAATAGTACTGGAATTGTACCATAATGTTCCCCTGGCCCAAAACCCTGGCCCTGTTCTATTCCATACCTACTAGGCCCCCCTTTATCAAGTCGGATCTTGAAAGGCATCGCTGCAACTAAGGTTGCGCACCGGACTTAGTAAGCAAAGTCGAGTATTCGAGTTGTGCGTCATCCTTCCGAGAGCCTGACTTGCAACCTTGGCACATGCTCCCTCGATCATTTAAATGGGAGTGTCCGAAAATTAGGGGTACATTATGTACCCAACACCTGACAACCCAGCATCGAGGCCATCAAGCAGATGACATGCCCGCAGTGGAACGAGGCTTTCTACGCCGAGCTGCCCGAGGTGGCCCGGCTCTAGATGAAAAGCTCTTAAGGACATCAATCATGCACATGCACAGAAATCGAGGCTGACTAGAAAGCAGGCAGATACAGGTGACCTTCAAAACCGGAACCCTTTCAACAAGCCAGATCTGGGTTGTTCCGGCAAGCCTGAAACCTTCCCAAACCCGCCATCCCACCCACAGTTGCAGGGTTACCTATACCCCGGCGGCCGGGCTCGCAACAGCTTCGGAGTCTTTCAAGGGTTTCGGGCTGGAGCTTTTAGCTTACGTGCTCGGATCGAGGTTAGCTGTGTGCTGTCAATTGGTATTCAGACCTCCGTATGGCATGTGCTGTGCAGAGTTCGTAGCCCAACAGAAGCAGGCACGGTCTGGATGATCAGTATGACACCGTTCCGATTGCTATCCCTAAACCCTAAACCCCAAACACAGGCATCTCGGCTGCCAGGTGCACGTTGCACGCCGCCCTCTTTTGCAGTTTTCACCCCGGTCCTTTTGACCACACCTCGCAAGCCATGGCTGATCAGTACGAACGCAGCCGTGCT
>BGNK01000029.1:227790-289724 GCA_003297005.1 Symbiodinium sp. clade A Y106 | reverse complement strand
CCCCCCTAACAGGACCACACTGGAAGTACGTCTTAGTACAGAGAAAGTTGCGGAAATCGTCTTTCGAGTTGGCGCCAAAGCGCGCACGCACAGAGCGCGCAGGGCCTCCCTAAAAAAACGGCATGGAGCAGGCCTGGACAACGACAAGTTCGAGTACGAGCCCTCCTTGTGCTTCGGATGATGGGCTGGGGTTGAGACTTCCCCTAAACCCTAAAACCCTGAACCCTAAACCCTAAACCCTAAACCCTAAACCCTGAACCTTTATCGGGATGTGCAGGCTTTCTATGGGCTTTCTCGAGTACTGTCGAGGGTCATTCGTGTTTAGCGTTTGGAATATCAGGTTTCGGATTCGGGCTTTCAGTTTTCTTTTTGACGGCCCTGTAGGGTTTAGGGTTTAGGTTTTAAGGGTTTAGGGTTTAGGGTTTTAGGGTTTAAGGGTTTAGGGTTTTAGGGTTTAGGGTGTTTCAGTGTCACACATAGCACACGTGGGTGGTTCAGATGGTGCCCTAAATCCAAAGCTTAGCTTAACCCTGAGCCGTAGACCCTAAACTCTAGACCCGAGGATCCTGTGACGTCGTAAGTAAGGTTATAAGTACTTCAGTTGGGGTTATAAGTACTTGTGGGTATAATCACCCTATTTATAACCCTAGCTGCCCTCGTTACTAAGTCCCCTGAACCTTCAAGTAGACCCCAAACCCTAAACCCTTTAAAGGGAACCCTAGTATAGAACACTACTTAGAGCATCATGGGACTTAGTAACTATGGTTATAAATAAGGTAACCATACTTATAATTACTTATAACCCCAATTAAGGTACTTATAACCTTACTTACTAAGTCCCATGAACCTCCAAGTATAGTGCCCTTAACAGGAACAATAAACCCTAGTTACTAAGTCCCAAAAAACCCTTCACCAGAGACTTAAGGAGTTTAGATGCTGTGGCCTTGGGCGTAGCCCGGGTCTCAACTTCCATGCTTACCAGATTAAGGTTTAGGGGTTCAGGGTTTAGGGTTTAGGGTTCAGGGGTTTAGGGGTTTAGGGTTTAGGGTTTAGGGTTCAGGGGTTTAGGGGTTCAGGGTTTAGGGTTTAGGGTTCCGGGGTTTAGGGGTTTAGGGTTTTGTTTTGGGTGTACAAGTTTGTTTAGGGTTTAAGGTTTTGGGTTTAGGGCTTAGGCTAGGGTTCTGGAATTATGATTTGGGTTTTTGGCGCTACGATTCAGCGCTCAGGGAACCGTAGATCCTGAAAACCGTAAACCCGAAGAAGCCCCCTAGGAACGCCTTCGATCGCGGTTTGGTTACCAACTGCTGGAACTTCTGGTGCGTTGGGGCCTCGGAAACAGTGAATCAAGGGTGTACATTTTGCCAGCTTTCGCAGTTGTTTCGTTTTAAGGGATGGTAGGGTTTAGGGTTTAGTGTGTAGGGCTCTTCTGAGGCGTTCGACAATTTCTCTTTACATGGCTTTCGATCGGTTGCCGGTTCCCTCCGTGGGTTCCTTGAAATCAGGTGTGGTTTAGGGATCAAAGAGTCCTTACCCTTATTAATTTCCGAAACGCCTAAAACGTAAATGTGAACGCACCTCGAACGCCCTCAACCCTACACCTCCTGAAAGGCCACAACCTACATAGAACCCAATCCCGAAAACCTGAAGAGAGCCCTTTGCATTCTAGTGTTTGCGGTTTTGTGCTTCAGGGTTTAGGGTTTTAGGGTCTAAGTTGTATGGTCATGCCACGACTGCATCTGGACCATGCAGCTGAGTCTCTGGAAGCTTCCAAACTCTTAGACAAACGCAGGAACTACAAAACCCGGAGAAAGTCACAGACCCAATCCTGAACCCTAAACGGCCCTAAACCCTAAACACAATCAAAAAACACCCTAAAGCCGTAAGCCCAAGCCCTGAACCCCATCCCCGAAACCTCAAGCCAAGACTTGACCCCACGTATGCTGAGATAGAGGTCTGAATACTAGAGTTCCCTTAAGATTAAGCAAAATCAAAAAGGCTCACGAGACCCTGGTCAAGAATATTCTAACGAGGCCCCTTATTCAAGCTCTGTAAGCCCTGCCAGAATCCTGGTACATACCGCTAAACTCTAGACCCTAAGCCTGAAACCAATACCAAGATGCCGCGGTGGCCGGCCAACCAGCTGGGCGAGTTCTGAGGGCTCTAAGCCTAGGCTCTCCCTTTAGGGTACTTGCCGGCTTTTAGTATAGGGTCTGTTGTGTTTTTGTCGGGCTTTGAACGAAATGGGGCCACTTGGGTTTTCCACTTGAGGATGAGGAGGTCGAAATGAAGGTCTATGAGTTAAGTGTTTGGTGCTGAGGAACAATAGCTTTTGGATGTGATTTAGGCCTGAAGAACCGGTAGGATTCTAGTGCCATACGTGTGAAAAAACATATTGCCCTGCAAGAGCAGGGGCTTCGGGTATATCTTCATACTGTACGCTAACTTTTAAACCCGACCCCTGAGACACTAAGCTCAGAACCGTTCAGAAACTCTCCGATTGATTGAGATGCCCGCAACGGGCGAGCCAGCCGCGGGCAACAAAAGGTTCGGTCTGCGCATTAAGACCCAGAACACCTCACCTGATGTCTCAACTGTTTAAGGTTGTGAAGTTGTGAGGGTGTGCTTGATAGCACACCAATCCTCAACCCCAAACCCGCCCGCCCTGAACCGCGCTGAACCCTAAACCCAACTCCTGAAACGCCTATACTCTGGCCTAAACCCGCAACCCCCACCTTAGACCCTGCTGTGGGTATGACGGTATGAGGTTTAGGGTCTGTGGTGGTCAGGGTTTTATAGCTTGGTGATTCGATGTTTGTGTTGTTGTCGAGGCATCGGTGCTGTTACATCCGGAGCCATGTCAGTATCAGCGATGGAAACAAGGCGTACAGCATCAGTCCAAGTTCACGAAGTGGGAAAGATTCTTTTCACCAGAAAGGGTTGCCTGGAATTCATCGACATGTCATAACCGAAGTCCAGGTTCATTTGCATGAGCATATCTGTGTTCAGGGTTCTCGGCTTACAGTGTGTTACGATGACTTTTCTCTGCCGCCGGGTTTGGTGATCTTGGCTTCCGTAAGAGTCTTGCCTTTGCCACCATGGACGAGAGCCAGACGGGGCGCTTTCCTCGCGCCCGGCGCGGCACTCTGCTGCCGAGTCCAGGGCCCCAGGGCACGTCAAGGATCATGGGAGTTGGTAACTACTTGGAGGCCCTTTTGACTTAGTAAGTCTACTTAGTATCCCTTAGAAACCCTATTATAATCCCCCATAACCCACCTTACTAACCCTACTTACTAAGTCAAAAGGGCCTCCAAGTNTTGGAGGCCCTTTTGACTTAGTAAGTCTACTTAGTATCCCTTAGAAACCCTATTATAATCCCCCATAACCCACCTTACTAACCCTACTTACTAAGTCAAAAGGGCCTCCAAGTAGGGTCATAAGTAAGGTAAGTATACTAATAAACCCTAAGCCCTTAACCCTAAACACTTACAGCCTCAATTGAGGTACTTTAACCTTACTTACTGAGTCCCATGGTTCAGCCTCAGACCCTTTTCGGGTTTCAGGGTTCTAGGGTTTGTCTGCGTGTTGGGTTCAGGGCGCTTTCAAGCTTTCAGGTTTACAAGTTTGAGGGTTCGCTGGTTCCTCAACCCGAAACCCTAAACCCCTAAACCCTAAACCCCTAAGCCCTACACCACTCGATTCTTAAGGGTTGTTGAGGCTCCCGCTCTGCAGTCATTCGGGGCGTTTCGGGGCTGCAGCAAGAATACCGGCTGCTCCTCAGGTATCATTTTTCAGGGTGATCATACGAGAAGCTAAAAAGCATACGAATTTCATTATGGCTATGGATTTCTGGGGGCTTATGCATAGATCTTCAACCCTAAACCCTAAAACCCTTAACCCGAAACCCTAAACCCTATCAGCCGTCCTAAACCCTAAACCCCTAAACCCTAAACCCTAAACCCCTAAACCCTAATCCCTAAACCCTAAACCCCTAAACCCTAAACCCTAAACCCCTAAACCCTAAACCCCTAAACCCTTAAACCCTAAACCCTAAACCCTTAAACCCTAAACCCTTAAAGCCTAAACGCTCGTGCACCCGGATCAGGCGATCCATCATCGCCGGCGTTGGCCGCAGCTGATGCCACGGCGGGCTCTGACTTGGCTATGGCTCGGGCTGAGGAGCCTTCGGAGGAGCTTATCCATACGGAGGATCCTATCCATACTGCTGACGCGGTGTCTTTCGGGGAGGCATTGGGGGAGACTACTGCCTTACAGGAGCCCGGAGATCTGGCCATGGCTTGGTCGGACGATGTCTTTGCGAGCCCCGACTCCACCGATCTTCATGAACCTGATGCCTGTTTGAGTGCTCGAGTGGATGCTCTGCAGCCGGTGTTCCCTGCTGATGTGACCTCTGGTGACGGGTCGGACAGCCTTCGCAGGCAGGACTTGGATGCTGCTCGCATTGGGCGCGAGGAGCTTCCCGAACTGGCGGTGGCGGACCGCTCCATGCCTATGGACGAGATCCCTCGAGACCGATCTCGCAGCCCTGCAGCTCCACGAACGGCAACATAGGAAACCCAGCTGACTACTCTGGGCTTGTGGCAGCTGCCAGGCCTGGAAGCCTTCTGCAGGCCCTGAACCTAGGGTTCATTTATAGTGAATCCCGGAAAGTTGGAACATGGCTTTAGGAGGATTAGTGCTAGGATCCCTTATACTTTACCTTAAGGGCATGAGGATAGTCATGTTCCAACTTTCTGGCTTCTACTGTAAGGGTTCTATAGGGGATCTATAAGGGCTTAGGGTTTAGGGTACCTTATTTTGGGGTCCTTATATAGTAAGCCCCAAAAAGTCTCAGGAACCTAGTAGTAGAATCCAGAAAGTTGGAAGAGCAATATCTTTATGCCTTGAAGGTCAAGTATACAGTAAACCCCACAAAGTTGGAAACCGGATTAAGGCCAAATAGTGCTTAAACCCTAAACCCTAAACCCTAAACCCTAAACCCCTATACATTACTCTCAAGGATGGAGGCTCTGGGGTCCTAGCACCAATCCTAGTAGTAGACCCATGTTCCAACTTTCTGGGCTTCCCTGTAAACTCTCACAACCATGCCTTTAGTTACTAGGTTCCTGAGTACTACCCTTTTGCCCTTTTTAGTTTAGGGTCCCCTTATTAGAAACCAAATAGTTGGAAAAGGGTACCCTTATTATAAAGGGGTTACTCAGGAACCTAGGTTAGGTCTGAGCACTAAAGCCCAGAGCCTAAAGTCTCGACTTGGGAACCTATTCTCTAAACCTTAAACCCTCAACCCTAAACCCTAAACCCCTAAACCCTAAACCCTAAATCCTAATCCCTAAACCCTAAACCCCTAAACCCTAAACCCTAAACCCTCAACTCTAAACCCTAAACCCTAAGCCTACAGTTAGGTCTGGCTCTGCTTGTGGCCGTGGCTGTGGCGGCCGTCTGGCTGTCTCTGGGGAGCGCAGGCTGGCTGTTGGGTTTAGGCTTTTGGGTTTAGGGCTTAAGGTTTAGGGCTTAGGGTTTAGGGCTTAGGGTTCAGGGTTTAAGGCTTAGGGTTTAAGGTTTGGGTTACGTTTTAGGTTTAGGGTTTGGGTTTAGGGTTTGGGGCTTAGGGCTTGGGGTTTAGGGTTTAGGGTTTGGGTTTAGGGTTTAGGGTTTAGGGCTTAAGGTTTGGGTCTAGGTTGTCCGAATCTGGTTTAGGCCCTAAGCCGTAAGCCCTGAAGTCTGAACTCTAGACCCCAGAGACTCCAATATGCCTTAATTAAGGAATATAACTTAAGCTTTAAGGGATCTATAAGGTTTCCTGTAAGGTTTCCTATAAGGGATCTTTAGAGTTTAGGGTTTAGGGGACTCCAATATCCCTTAATTAAGGAATATACCTTAAGTCATAGTAGGATCCGGAATATGATTTACGAATATTCCTTACTTAAGGGATACTGAAGTCTGAACCCTAGACTCTCTTGTTTTAGAGTGTCGCTGTTAACCAGGTAGGCCGTTGGGAACATTTTGTACTTTCCCTTAGTCGTCTATTGGGCCGACGAGGATCTTATTGAAAAGGCTTCACAGGGCCAACCTAGTTGAGGGTTCGTTGGTGTATGGTGTATCTTAACCCGGCCCTAAAAATAAAAGCAATTTAGTACTAGTAAGGGCAGTCATCGTCATAGTCATAGTAATATGCATTACCTCCAAACCCAACCCCTAAACTCCTAAACTCCTAAACCCCTAAACCCCTAAACCCCTAAACCCCTAAACCCCTAAACCCCTAAACCCCTAAACCCCTAAACCCTAAACCCCTAANCCCTAAACCCCTAAACCCCTGTACCCCTGTAACCCCTGTAAACCCCTAAACCCCTAAACCCCTAAACCCCTATAAACCCCTAAACCCCTAAACCCCGAAACCCTAAGCCCTAAACCCTGAATTATACTGTTAAGGGTCCGGAGCTTCATGCTGGCCCAAAAAATGCGAGTTGAAGGCTCCTGGAGTTTTTGGTAGCAAGGGGTCCTACAGTTGATGGTCAAAATCCTGCATTACCTTGAGGACCCTAAACTATGGGAATTACGGTATATTCCTTCTTATGGGGAATGCAGGATTTTGGCCATCAACAGTATGTTGGAAAGGAGCCCAGAGAAACCCTAAACCCTAAACCCTAAACCCTGTCCCTTAATTAAGGAATACCCAAGGGCGGAGACCTAGGATTCCTTTAAGGGATCTGTAGGGGTTCCTTTAAGAAATCTATAGGGTTTCGGGTTTAGGGGACTCCAATATCCCTGAATCAAGGAAGATTCCTTTAATCATATCAGTAGGGTTTAGGGTTCGGAGTCTCAGGGAAGCTATTGTAGGAGACAGTATCCCTACTTAAAGGGTCATGGGACTTAGTAACCGGGGTTAAAAATGAGGTGACTATTCTTATTATAATTGAATATAACCCCGGTTAAGGTACTTATAGCCTATGACTGTACTTACTAAGTCCCTACTATCCCCTAGCGTTGATCAGCGCATCACCTTTTAGGGGCGCATGATTTTCCATTCCGCAGCTAGGATCCAGTTTTTTCCCTTGCGTGCTGGGCAACGCTCAGCCTCGGACAGGCAGCGTGCAGAGAGAGAGAGAGAGAGTAAGCCCTATTCCAATGATTGAGGCCCCTAATATTCAACACCAAACCAGCGCTAAATCCTAAAAACAGAAACCTAAACCTACAGCCTGTACCCCAACGTTAAGAGCATGCCCCAAGCCCATGAAGTCTCGAGCCTACATCTCCTGAAACCCTAGTTGGGGTTTGGGGTTTTGGCAGGGATTAGGGCTTAGGGTCAATTCCAAGCGGAGAAGCAGCAACCCGCGGCGTGAGGGTTGAAGGGTTTTAGGGTGTTAGGGTTTTGTCCCCCGAAGGACGGGTCTAGAGCTGACTTGGCCAATGCTGGGGATCCTTTTTTTTTCGGTTGTACACCTGGGTACCCCAAAGGTGAGCCCATGGTTTGAATGCGAAGAAAGGCAGCCGCAAGCCCTAGAGACTACAGCCGTGATCCGTGCCGGTCTAGAGCGCTCAGGGTTTAGAGTTTAGTCAGGGGTTAGGGTTCAGGTATTAGGGTTTGAGCCCCCTGTGACGTGCTAAGTGACCATTGGCCCGCAGCATGCGGCATGGCCCGAAGCAGGCTTAGAAATGGTTGATTCGAAGAGGTTTCATGCTATTCCCATTGAGCAGTACGTACCCCGTTTGGGTGCCTGACAGAACTACGACCTCTTTATGCTACATATGCGCTCGAAGCAATGATAGTGTACATACCCTATATAGAGCGTAGATGCAATGTAAACCGAGCATCTAGACGTTTGCCGTTGCCAGTACACGACATGTCGATCACCGTGGATGTTGGACTCCTCAGTGGCAGAACAGCTTCTGTTCAAGCAGACTTGGATGAAGAGGTGGCTTGGCGTTCTTCTGGTTGGCTCTTAGGACTTTCATTTTTTTGGGTTTCTATAAGAACTTTCATAAGGAGGCTAAAAGTTTAACTTTTAAGAGGGGTTCAGACGCGAGCCAAGGTGGGTGCTCTATTAGTGCGAGCACAGCCTGAGCTGGGAGTCGGCAGAGGGCGCTTGGTGGACTCATCTGGAAGCGTTCTGGATGCATGCTCAACGATCCGGGACTCTATGCTTGAAAATGGTAGTGCACTGACTTTGCATATACAGAGAGTTCAAATTCAAGGCTCCGGGGAAGCATTCTGTGCCATCCTCGGCGATGGATCGGTCGCGACCTGGGGTAGTGCTGGCAAAGGCGGTGACAGCAGTGCTGTGCAGGATCAGCTAAAGAATGTGCAACGGGTCCAAGCCAATCGCTTTGCTTTTGCTGCAATTCTTGGCGACGGATCCGTCGTGACCTGGGGTGATGCCGTACGTGGCGGTGACAGTAGCTCAGTGCAGGAAAAGCTGAACGATGTGCAGCAGATCCAAGCCTCTTTCAGCGCTTTTGCTGTCGTCCTTGGTGATGGATCGGTCGTGACCTGGGGTGATGCTGAGAATGGGGGTGACAGTAGAGCTGTCCAGGATCGGCTAAAGAATGTGAAGCAAATCCAAGCCTCTTACCGCGCTTTCGCTGCCATTGTTGATGATGGATCGGTTGTTACCTGGGGTGCTGCTCGCTATGGGGGTGACAGCGGTGCGGTGCAAGATCAGCTGAAGAATGCGCCCTATCTCCAAGCCTCTGCAGGGGCTTTTGCTGCCGTTCTCAGTGACGCGACCGTCGTAACCTGGGGTCGGATCCACGACGGAGGTGACAGTAGTTCCGTGGAGGATCAGCTTCGAGATGTGCAGCATATCCAGGCGACTTTCAGCGCGTTTGCGGCCATCGTTGGTGACGGATCTGTGGTGACGTGGGGGGATGATGACTATGGTGGTGACTGTAGTGCCGTGCAGCATCAGCTGAAGAATGTGAAGCAGATCCAAGCCTCGAATTGCGCCTTTGCCGCCATTCTTGGTGACGGATCGGTCGTGACCTGGGGTGATGCTGACAAAGGTGGTGACAGCAATGCTGTGCTTGCTCAATTAAAAGACGTGCAGCAGATCCAAGCCTCAGGCAGAGCTTTTGCCGCCATTCTTGGTGACGGATCTGTCGTGACCTGGGGTGAGCCTGACGATGGTGGTGACAGCACTGCTGTGCAGGATCAGCTCAAGAATGTGCAACAAATCCAATCCTCCAAATTCGCGTTCGCTGCCATTTGTGAGGATGGATCTATCGTGACATGGGGGAGCAAGTCTTGTGGTGGCGACAGCACTGCCCTTCAGGATCTGCTCAATCCTAGCAGGAGCGAGCAGGAGCTGGTTGTAGCTGCCGGAGCTGATCAGCTCGCCGAGGACACGGCTTTTCCGGCAGCGGAACAGCATCTGAAGAGTGCATAGCAGAGCCTCTACTTCTCGATCTCTCGGCTTTGTTGGTTGCAGTTTTCGAGTGAAACGCGAGCCTCCTCGCGGCAGCTGCGGGTACATCAAAGCTCGGATCACTACCGATGTTACTCCTCAGGGTTCCTTCTTCTAGCTGTAGCATCGTATACCCCCCAGACCCTATCATACATTAGTATTGTATACCCCCAAACCCTATCATACATTAGTATGGTATACCCCAAAACCCTATTGTAGATTAGTACAGTATACCCCAAACCCTATTATAGATTACTAAGGCCCCCTGTGTTCCATTTTGCCGTGATCGCCCTGACAGTCACGCGAGCTGGTATCAGATCCGGGCCCAGGGAACTGGAATGGGGTTGGGGGTAGGGTTCCTTACTATAATTACAGTATAACATACCCCCAAACCCTTAACCCTAAACCCTAAGCCCCAAACCCCAAACCCTATTCTAATTGTTGGGGCCCCTACAGTAGTATGCTTGTACCAGCACCCCCCAAGTACCCGCGAATGGAGCCCTTACGGTCCCTAATAGTGGGTATTTAGGGCATAACCGAGGGTAGTTGGGGGGGTATAGTATGCTTGTATGAGGACTGGTTTAGGGTATAAGGCTTTAAGGGGTACGAGCTTAGGCTTAAATTATCGCGGTTGAGGGTTCACAGGTTTAGGGTTTAGGGTTTAAACCCTCATATCATAACCCTTATATCATCCCTTTATGATCCCTTTAAAGGAACTCATTTTGGCTGTCTGAGCCTCATAGGCGAAGCTGAGACCTTCGTCCGCGGCCCTGCCGATTTGGGTGCACAGCAACTTGGCACTGATTTAGGGTTGAGGTTTAATGGTTTTGGGGTTTAAGGTTTGCCATGGAAGGGGCAGGGACGGGCAGGCAGGGCAGGGCAGGGCAGGGCAGGGGCAGGGCAGGGGCAGGGGCAAGGGCAGGGCCAGCGGATGTATTCTAGGGCCAGGTGCTATTGATTCGGGCATTGTCGGATGAATTTTAAGCAGGCCCCCTTACTCGAGGAAGGCACCTTAAATTCTAAAGGGCTCCGTTTCCATGAAAATCAAGAGATTCAGTGATAGGGCTTTCTTGGGATTTTCATTGTAACATAACTCCAACGGATTCTTCTACATCTTTTCTACTATGGTTGAAAGGGCGCTTAAGGCAGTAGCTATCCTGGTAGGAAGGCCATTGCAGAATGATATGGCGATCCTCACACGGAGGCTTGTTAAAGAAAGATGACAGAGTGCGATCTTACCCTAAATTCTAAACCCAGAACCGGCCATAACCCTAAACCCTGAGCCCTGCATGCTACACCCTAAGCCCGAATGCGCGCAAAGACTGATCGTAGGGATCCTCATCTAGAGACCCTTAAAGATGCGAGGTTGATCAAGGGTCTGCATTAAGGTTGTCGGGTTTTGCGTTTTTAAGCCGGTGGCAGTACGGCTTTGTTGTTCTTCTTTGCAGTAGCGTTCAGGCTTATGGGCAGGTGTAAATAAGCTTATGGGGTTCATCTGAGCTTACCTGGGCTGTAAGCAATTATGACCCAAAAAGAATATTTTCCACGCCCTATGAAGCCTTATGCAACCTTCAGACGCTACAAAACCCCAAAGAAACCTGATGAGGCCTTATAAAATCCTTATGAACTTGTTTTCGAATGACAAGAACAAGCAGTCTGCGAGCCCCTTAACCCTAAACCCTATGCCTTCCCCCAAATCCCTGAACCCTAAACCCACTAGTACCCCTATACAACCCTACAAGAAACCCTTACAGGAACTCCAAACCCTAAACCTTCAACCCTGACAGGAACCTTCAAAGGAACCCTACATGGGAGATTTTGAGGGATTCCTCACTGTCAGATTCGATGTATCGCGCGGCGAGTACATGTCGAAGCTTCCGCGAACTCTCGCCATCCCATAGACACCTCGGCATGGGCATTGTCGCAGCTTAACACATTCCAGACAAATTCTGCGTGGGCGAAGGCCGCACACTGGATGCTGCAAAACTACATGGCATTGGATGCCACATTCTGCCAAAAACACGACTGTCCGACATGGAACGAGGCAGTGGTTCTGTTTCTGCGAAGGACTATAAGATCGAAGTCCTGGCGTAGATCCAATTTTGTCCCAAGTGGAGTGTCTCCACACTGCTTGTCCCGGCAATGTACTCCACAGTATTGCCGAGAGCACAGGTGCGTAGCGCGGCGGAAGCACCGGTTTCATCGTGAAAAATGCAACTGTGCAAAACGGAGCCCCTTATCAGGTCGCGGAGCCCATCGCTGGCGGTCGGAGCCAGCCAGGAGGACAGCGAAGCGGCCCTGAGGCGGGTGAGGGCCGGATACGGGCAGGGGACGGGGGGTGGGGTTGAAGGGCCTGGGGTTTAAGGGTTGGGGTTTGAGGTTTCGGGGTTTAGGGCTCAGGGGGTTAAAGTTTAAGGGCTTTTGGCGTGGTTGCGTCATGGTGCTTTGTGTGGGGCTTGGGGGGGTTAAAGTTTAGGTTTTTTTGGCGTGGTTGTGTCATGTTGTTTGTGTGTGAAGCAAACCCAGGCCGCTCGCACCCTGCGTTGCCAGCAGCCAAGGCCTGGCTCACATCTTGATCCTGAAGGTGGGCACTCAAGATCCTTTCTCAAATCATTTGCTGAGGCAATGATGGTACATCTGAAAGAGAGCGTGCACATCGCCTCATCAGCCCTGGATGATCTATGCACTACAATCGGGTCTTTGGACGGCGTCCGAACCACCGGTTGCAGTATCAAGAGGAGCAAAATTGCCTCAAACCTAGACCTGCCAAGTCCTCCTGCAAAGGGAAGCATTTCTGAGATCTTCCTGTGCCATATCAGAGGAGATCTTGCAAGCGACATGATCTCCATTCTTGAGAAGTGTGGGGCAAAGTTCAAGGAACCGGCTCAGAGGATGGAGCATGGGTCTTCTCCCTCAACATCTTGAGTTCAAACATTGTAGAGTTAAGTCCATACTTTAAACCGACCGCAGCCTACTTTTTGTAGGGTCACCATAAATTCCATATTCGAAACCCTGTACCCTAAACCCTACACTCTAAACCCTAAACCCTACACTCTAAACCCTAAACACTAAACCCTAAACCCTACACTCTAAACCTTAAACCCTACACTCTAAACCCTAAACCCTACACTCAAAACCCTAAACCCTACACACTAAACCCTAAACCCTACACACTAAACCCTAAACCCTACACTGTAAATAAACCTTAAACCCTACACACTAAACCCTAAACCCTACACTCTAAACCCGAAGCCCTACACTCTAAACCCGAAACCCTACACCCTGAACCCTAAGCCCTAAACCGGTATGGTGCCGGTCACCCGGCTTATATGTGCGGGTTCTTCTCTGCTCGCGAAGCTCGGGCCGTTTCAGTCTCGGCATGGCGGTTGTTCGAGAACCCGGCGAAGACTTTAGGGTTTAGGGTTTTCAAGGGGCTTAGATTTCGGTTTACAGTATACTCTACTTTGCGCGTGTAGGATTTCAACGGAGTATTATTCATGCTTATATAGAGTCTATGTTAAACCCTCCACTCGAAGACCCTATAGGCCGCACCATCGAGTTTAACTGAAACGCTAGACGACCTTGACAACTAGCATAGCGTTAACTGGCCTTAGTCACTGCGCCCTAACCAGAGCAGCCTCAAGCTCAAACGCTTTTCGAATTCCTAATATAACTCAAAGAGAACCGTTATGGAGTAAAATCCTCTTCACCCCAAGCCCTATGCGGGCTCCTACACCCCTTATACATCGAGATAAGACCCAATGAAACCCTGCCAAGGCTTTGTAAAACCCTCTGCGAACCTCTCCAACAAGCCCGTTCGGCCTTCATATCCTTGTAGACCATCATGCAACCCTTACACCCGGAGATTCCAATATCCCTTAATTGACGAATATACCCTAAATTGTCTTAGGATGCCTAATATGATTTAGAGCATAGTCTCTGAGCATGATACAGCCACCACAAACTCCTTAACCCGGAGCCCTACAATGGCCCCTTAGCCCTCAACATCCTCATGAGTGCCAGGGAGCGCGTTGCGCAGCTGGAGAGGACTGTCTGGTTCTTAGTAGGGGATGGGGGAATGGATCCCTACAGTAGGACGTTTACAATCCCCAATGATAGTCCCCATCACCCATTCCCCCATTCCCTCCTAAACCCTGAACCTTAAACCCTAAACCCTAAACCCCTAAACCCCTAAACCCCTAAACCCGAAACCCTAAGCCCTAAACCCCTAAACCCGAAACCCGAAACCCTAACCAAGAACCCGACAGAGGAAGCTGGCTGAGAAGCTCATGGACCCTCCTGCGGAGCCGGAGGAGAGATCGGGGTTTAAAGTTCAGGGTTTGGGGTTTAGAGCTAAGGGTCCATTAAAGGTCCGGGGTGTCGGGTTTAGGGTTAGGGTTTAAAGTTCAGGGTTTGAGGTTTAGAGTTAAGGGTCCATTGAAGGTCCGGGGTGTCGGGTTTAGGGTTAGGGTTTAAAGTTCAGGGTTTGAGGTTTAGAGTTAAGGCTCCATTAAGGGTTCGGGGTGTAGGGTTTAGGGTGTAGGGTTTAGGGTTTAGGGTTTGAGGTTTAGGATCAGGGGACCAGGGTTTTGGAGATCGCATTAGGATTCAAAGTCTAGGGTTTTTGGAGTTGATGGCTCTGGAGTCGGAGTATACTGGGTTTTTGGGGTAGTTTACATTTTCCCTGATTGTGTTGGGCTTAGTTAAGAGGATCTGGTTTAGGAGCATTTTCAGAGGCTTCAACAGGCCAACCTAGAAGAGATCTGGGTTCAGAGTTTAGGGTTTGAGGTTTAGGGTTTAGAGTTCAGGGTTTGCGGTTCAGGGTTTTTCAAATCGCATTAGGGTTTCAGGGCTTTTAGGGTTGTGTGGTTTCGAGGTTTGCTGTTTTGGGGTTTAGAGGTTTCGGGTTTTATGGTCTAGAGTTTGGGGTTTCAGGGGCCTTCAGAGGACCCTGAACCCAGACACTCCAACATCCCCTTAATTAAGGAATTTTCCTTATGTCATATTAGAGATCCTGCGATAATCTAAGGAATATTCCTTGATTAAGGAATATTCCTTAAATCATATTGGAGATCCTACTATAATCCAAGGAATATTCCTTAATTAGGGGATATTGGAGTCTCAGGGAATCCCTGTAGAACCCCTATAGAACCCTATAGAACCCGATAGAACCCTATAGAACCCCTATAGAACCCCTATAGAACCCCTGTAGAACCCCTGTAGAACCCCTATAGTACCCTGAGGAACCCCTATAGAACCTCTACAGAACACCTATATATACAACCTTTAGAAGCCGAAAGAAAAAACCAGAGAAAGCCTGTATACAACGTTTAAAACATAGAGCCCATATACACGATTTGCAGAACGTACAGAACCTTGACCGAATCCTTATAGAGCCCTTGTAGTATCATTTAGAAATTCTTATAGAACCCTTTTGGAACCTTTGTAGAACCTTTATAGAAGTTTTAGAGAACCCAGGTAGAACCCTTGTATAGAATCCTTACAGAACCCTGGTCGAACGTTTGCAGCTGCTGCGTCCAAAAGCTGACAAAAGCAAGGAGATCAAAACAACGGAAAAACGTTTGAAGAGGTTCAAGAAGACAGCCGCGAAGTTGAGCCAGTAAGACTTGGTGGAGCTTCCCTGAGACTCCAATATCCCCCAATTAGGGAATATTCCTTAGATTATAGTAGGATCTCTAATATGATTTAAGGAATATTCCTTCATTAAGGGATATTGGAGTCTCTGGGTTCTCAGGGTCAAGGAAGCGCAAGCTCACCAACCAGCTGCGAAGGTCAAGGTCGCAGCTGCGCCTCCGCTTTGAAGCGCACAACCCAGAGACTCCAATATCCCCTTAATTAAGGAATGTTCCTTAAATCATATTAGGGATCCTACTACAATCTGAGGTATATTCCTTAATTAAGGGATATTGGAGTCTCGGGGAACAGTTCTTCCTTGTCTGACTGAGCAGGGGTACGCCTGTGCAACCGGCGGCGTGCGTAATGGAATGTCGGCGGCTGTGCCGTTTCACACCTGTGTGCTTCCAAGCACCGCTTTAGAATCCTTAATAGGACCCCGGTAGAACCCTTGCAGAACCCTCAGAGAATCCTTATCCTTATAGAACCCTGGTACAGTAGAACCCTTGTAGAAGCCCTGTAGAACCCTTGTAGAATCCTCTAGAACCTTGGTAGAACCCTTGTAGAAGCCTCATAGAAGCCAAGATCCCGAACCACCACCAGGAGCAGCCGCCCTCGATTCTCCAACCGCTGCCGCTCAGCTCATGTCGGGGTTTGGGGTTCCTTAAACACTAGGGGTCCCGGTACAGGATTCCTTTCAGGGTTCTACAGTAAGGGTTTAGGGTCAAGGGCTTTGGCCTTTTAGGGTTTGGGGTTTAGGGTGGATGGTGCGAGGTTTAGGTATCAGGCTTTTGGTTCGGTAGGTTTTAAGTTCAGGGTGTGGGGTTCATAATATGCCCCAAAGCATTATTCTAATTAGTGATGCCCTATATGTCATAGAGCCTTATTTACAATTATTGAGCCTTGGTTATAGATCACATATGACACTTCTTATTATGGGTCCGTTAGAAACCCTGGTTGCAGATCCGTTAGAGAGCCCTTGCAGGATCGTATCCATATGCCTGAGATGCCAATATGCCGGGCTTTTGCTAGTGTTTTTTTTGTCAAGTTCCTTCAGGTTTTTATCCAAATTCTGAACCATAAGCCCAAGACACAGAATCCCTAATCCAAAACTGCATACTACTGCAGTAGTTTTTAACAGGTTTGAGGTGCGCTTGAGATTCCATCTTTAAACATACGCATGGTGCCAGGCACCCTGAGATGGGTCTTTCAGTCATATTTAGGGTGTAGGTTTCAATCTAACTTTTTCCTACGCCCTCAGCACTGAAACCTAAAACCTAAACAATTCTAAACCCTAAACCCTGAAACCCCTAAGCCCCAAGCCTTAAATCCCAAACCGTAAACTCAAAGGCGCTACGGGAAACGGGTTTAGTTGGAATCCTGCAGCAACAAGGATCGACCAGGCGGTGCAGGAGGTACCGGAATTGCAGCAGGTGGGACAGGGGTCTAGGGCTTAGGGACTAGGGTTTAGGGTTTAGGGATTAGAGTTTCAAGGTAAGCCTGGAGCCTCAAAAAAGGGTTCCTTCAATCCTTCAAGGGCTACGAAAGAAGCGCCGCTAGTTAATGAATTTAGTACAAGGGTCGGAATGAGTAGTAGAATTATTCCGGAGGCTTCCTTACTCCACCGTTGGGCCTTTATCGGTGGCTCCGGTTCCAGCTCCCGTGCCTGGAGCCGGTCCACGGGGAGCAGGAGGGGGTGGCGGGTGGACCAGTAGGTGGAGCCGCTATGCCGCCAGCTGCATTCCTCGGCGGTGCTGGAGGTGGAGCTGGAGCCCCCGGTTGCAGCCATGGCGCTTGCCTTGACGGCAGGGGAACTTGATCAAGGGCAAGAATGCCGCTATGCTTTTTGGACAAGTAATGGCCGATGCCGAAACTTCGATGCAAGAGATTGCTGCAGAGCTGGATGAATTCAGCCACCTCTTCCAAGAGGGCAGGGCAGCTGCTTCTTCTGACCGCATTGGCGAGCGGAGCGCAGAGGCTTGGGACGAGCTTTCTTTGGCCTGGCTTCGATGTGGCGCCCTTGGAAGTTTGCATCGGTTTAGTCGGATACAAGGTCTTCATGTGTTGTACCTTGATCGAGTATCTCGACTCTGGCAAGGTAGGCGCGGCCGGCGACACGAAGCAAGGCCAGCTTCTCAATGCCATGGCAGGTGCCCTTGGAACAGGGCACCAGAACTTGCTGCCGCCACGGCCTTGATGGCCAGGCATCAGGTGCTGGTGCTTTTGCAGCCGGCGAGCACCTCCATGTTTGGCTCCTGGGTTTCTATGGAGTTTAGTTAGGGTTTAGCATTTAAGTTTTGCAGTCCTGCGGTTGATGATATACAGTGCAAGCGTTGGGTAAGAAAACAAGTCAGGGAGCTCAGAGGTCACTCATTTTCTTAGCTTGCTCTTCCATGAGAATGCGGCTCTCAGAAGTCCAGTGCCCACTCATTTTCTTAGCACTTTCTTATACAGGGAGCAGGTGCTAACACCTCNTTAGCTTGCTCTTCCATGAGAATGCGGCTCTCAGAAGTCCAGTGCCCACTCATTTTCTTAGCACTTTCTTATACAGGGAGCAGGTGCTAACACCTCCAACGGTTTAGATGCTAACATTCCATCTTGTAGTAACGAGTACTCATTTTCTTAACCGTCTTTGCGGTTGGATTAGGACCTGGGGGATGCGACGGGGTCAAATCCATTGGAAAAGGGTGCTAAGAAAATGAGTACTCATTTTCTTAGCCTAGGCTAAGAAAATGAGTACTCATTTTCTTAGCCTTATAAACGGATGGATTTGGAGCAATTGGTGTCTGGGGGCCCAAATCCATGTGGAGACAGTGTTAAGAAAACGAGTACTCATTTTCTTATCCGTATTGGCGTGGATGTTGGGCCAATCACCACTGTCGAACCTATAGCTCAGTTGGCAGAGCATGTGTTTGTAACCGAAAGGTCCGTAGCTCAGGTCCCGGGGGTGTCATTTCTCCAACTCATTGTTCTCGATTTGGGTCCGGCGTCGGCCTCTTTGTTTTCGTGTTCTGTGAGGTTTTGAATCGGGGCTCACTTGCCAGACTTGCGTGCATTCTCAAGATCAGAGTCTCGCGATCTGCCGTAGAGTCCCTAGAGTCCAAGCTTGTGAGCAAATACTATATGCAAGATGTGGTACATCAGTTCTCGACCAAAGCAGCTTCATTTTCACCATACGCAAGATATGGTATAGCAGTGCTCTAAAGAGTTCAATCAGTTGGTCTCCATATAATTATGCCGTTATTGGACCTGCTGCGCCATTGGTGAGAAAGCGGCAACGACATCGACGACATCGAGCCTCGGGCACGCTACAGGTCGACGCCAGAGCAGCTACGGTTAAGAACCGAAGCTGCGCGAAGCCAGGCTCGTGTCAACAAGCTGCTTCGGCGTCGGACAGAGCAGCCAGTGGGGCAGGAGCCACCCGATGAGTATGCTGTGCAATTGCAGGAGACCTTTCTGCGTGGTCAACAGGGCAATCAGGCGGGGTCTGCAAACTTGCGTGCCTTCGGACGTGATCGGGCCCGATGCGTGTTCGCGCTCCTGAAAGCATTGGTGCATGTCCTTCAACACCTTGCGGGGCCGAGGACCGAGGCGCATAGCAGAACAAACCGGGGGTTTGAGGGGTTGGATTCCTTTCCTAGGCCTAGGCAGGTCAGTAAAAAAACCCACTGTTTTGCGAGAGGCAGATGGATGCTTCCATGTGTTGAACGTTGGTGTCGTTGACGACTGCTCTACCAAGCTGCTTTCAGAGAACGGCGGCCGTGACGTTGTCCACACAGTCATGAATGTTGTCCAGACTGTGCATGTGCGAGACAATCCTGCTGCAGCCGATGTTTGCAGCGTGCGGCTTCCCTTACCGTGCATTGTTCTGCAATCACCAACTGGCAGGAGCTTGCGAGAGGCATTTGCTCTGTGCTGTTGGTCACATCACAGGGCGTCGGGGCAATGTGGCGGCTTTGCGGGCTGCAACGAGATCTCTTCCAGAACAGCAAGTTCTCCACGCTGGCATTTGTTGGAGATGCGTTAAAGGCCAATCACACTGCTTTCGCTTTGGAGGCAGCAGCCTTGTCAGCGGTGACACGGACCCCAAATGCTCCAATCCATCTGGCGATTCAACTGGATTGCTGCATCCATCAATTGTGCCTTGTCAGGCGACCTGCAGTGCTGCACGTGGCAGGCTTGTGGAGTTGCATAGTGCGGCTCTCGCATTTATTTGACACCGCAAGCTTCAGGACGGACATAGTTAGTTCAGGGTGGCGGCTTCTTGCGTTTCATCAAGAGCAGGGAAAGGTTGTATATATTTCGTTTAGCGGAGTTTACGACACGATTTGGTGAGCCACACGTGGGTGGTCATTTTTTCTCTAGTTGGTCGAGCCTTGAGACCCTTCGATTTGTGGGAAGCAGCTCCAGTATTGCAACCAAAGAGAAACAGCAGTTAATACGATCGCTCCAGTATTGCTAACACAAAGAAATGCAATCACTACGGAGCCTAGACGTTCACGCTGTGATCAGAGAGAGAGTGCCTTGCAAAGCATTATTTTTGATTCTCCTGCAACACACAACAGTCCTGCTCGGCGGGCTGACGCGCTGTAAGTCTGAACAGTTTTTTCTTGACAGGAAGAAGTTTGACAAGGCGTTGGGACTGGTCATTGAGGATGAGGAGTCGTTTGCGTACCACGAGGTGCACGCTTTCCCGGAGGATATGGACATGTGGAAGGAGCGTGCGCGGAAGATTCTGGACACCTACAATGCTCTGGGCAAGGTTGCGCAGCAGCGTCTACACGATGTCTTGCAGCATATGAACGGAGATCTTACCAGCTCCAGCGTGCAGCACTGGTGTTGTATGCTGCCATGTGGCGACAGATGCTGTCCTGACAGGGCAGCTGCTCTCTCCTGCTGCAAACGCGTGCTCAGCAAGTTCTTTGCCTCTGGCTTCCAAAAGCCTTTGCTATACAGGTTCAAGCATTTCGAAGAAGCAGCTACCTACGTACGCCTGGGTTATGCTGTCCATGCTGTGCTACCTCGTGTCTTGCAACGGCTGCAGGCCATGACTGACAGCGTGCCAGAGCCTGCGCCAGATCAGGCGGTTCTGGCTGACATCGACGATGTACCCTTCAGGACCACATTGTTGCGCCGACCTCCCCAACCCAAATCCGCATCACTCTTCTAAGGGAGCGCTACAGAAGCTAGCCGTTGAGACCCAAAACCCTGAGTTGTTCTTCCTAAATCCTTCCTATAGCACTGCAAACTTGGCCCTGGATTCTCAACACCAATATGAACTAAACCATGCCGGGAAGTCTGAAGCAAGCAATGCTCCAGGGGCCGAAATAGGTTTGTTGTGAGCCAACGGGTGCGAGCCTAGTTAATCGGGAGCCCGCGGCGACCTTGCCAGGAATCTCGTCAAGTGCCGCCTGGTAGTGGAATGCATGCAACAGGAAGCTTTTCATCACCACGTGTCTTTGTTGGCATCTATCCTACGGCGCATCGCAAGGTTGGCGACCTTGAGCAACAGCGACCCCGACCTTGTGGTCAATCGCAACAGATCTCGGCAGCTTTTTCTTGAGGTGTTTTCCGGAGACTTCGGCAAGAAACTCGTTCAGGTCTACGCTGACATGCTGCAGAGCGGTCTACCAGACAACTGGGACATTGCTGTCGGATCTGATGAGGAGACCTCGCGCAGTGCCTTTGTCATCATTCTGCTGTGCATGACTGACGTTTGGCGTCGATTTGTTCACAAGTTTCATACCTTTCCCTACCGTATGTTCGACCTTTTGGACAAGAGCACAGCGGTGTTCGTCCATGCTTGGGACAAATTCCAAAAGGAGCGCAAGGCCGGGCCGGTTGCCTGCGATTGCTAGCTTGCGCCTGTTCTTCTACATCCCGGCCAAATTAGTGTACAATCTAGACTCTGGACTGTCTCGAAGCCCTGCCACTTCCAAGTCTACTGTTGCGTGTGCACAGGCTTGTCCTCGCTGCGTGGACACGTGCTTCTCGCAGAAGATTCTGGAGGCCAGGTGCAAGCAACGGAATTCCAAAACCGCCGAGTTTCTGCAAATCTCGGCAGTTTTGTCGTACCCCTGCAGTTTAAGCAACGGAATTCCAAAACAGCCGAGTTTCTGAAAATCTGGGCTGTTTTGTCATACCCCTGCAAAAAAAGCATACAGACGATACTTTCGAAATCGTACTTGGGTTCTCAGAGAAGAAATAGGGAACAACTCATCGCACTGGAGCCGAGAAGTAATACCGCTGTGTCGTTGCAAAGCAGGGTTGTTCTTTGAAAAAAAAGCTTGCGCAACACATGCACCAGGCCTTCCCGCAGAAGTTGAGTGACGCCAAGGCTGCAGCTCGACAGCACGTGCACTCAGCCGTGACAGCTTTACTCACTGACATTGCTACACACGTGCCACTATCCTCCGACTCCGTCGAGGCCAAGAACGGCGAGTGTCAATCTGTCGTTAGTCACCGTGGAAGCATGCGTGCCAAGGGCAAGGACGCGGCACGGGAAAGCACGCTTCTGCAAGCAGCAGCCCGAGATCACGAAATCAGGCGCTGTTTCGTGGATGCGCAGACCATGCCGAGCCGGCGAATCACTGCTGGCATCCTGCGCCAGTGCAATGTGCCGTCCGGCCAAGTCTCCTGGATACTGTATGGTTCCGTCAAGGTTTACTCACCATTGCAGCTTTCCTCCGTCGACCAAGTCCATACGGCAAATTGCAGGGTGGCGTGCTGGTCTGACAAAGTCCTCCAGGCAGTAGGATGCACCCTGGCTCGGCGTAGTAGCACAGACGCATGTCTGCAGTTTGTAGCTTTTTCGCATGCATTTTCGTGCTTGGGCCATTGGGCGTCACAAGCCTAAAGAAGCTGATTCGAGCGTCCCGCCCTAACATGCACAAGGAAGGATGCAGGGCGGGGGGGGACAATGCACCGGGGCAACCGGCTCTTAAGGGCTATAGCTTGGTTTCAGCAGTAGTATAGTGCAGAAACTGCTTATCCTGAAACATTCGACGCTCGAATCCAAAACGCCTCCCCAACCCCTACAATCTCAACACCATGCAAGCTCCCGCAGTCTGCAGTCTCGGCGTCCGCAGCCACCTGCTGTCTTTCGCGTTACAACTGTGCAAGCACGACGGTGATGTGGTTCCTTGACAGGGCCTTTCGGGTCGGGGTTTCCCGAATACCTTTTGCGCAACATGAGCAATGGGTTATTAAACCTGAGACGCGCGCCCAGGATGGCAAAACAGCCCCCGAGTTCTCACTAAACTCGGTTGTTATAGCATGTGCTGTAGAGGACGGGTGTACAAGCTTAGTTTTGTTGAGTGCTGCTATGCCGCGGAAGATCAAGTCTTTCGCAGACCATGTGCCGCAGGGCCTCCTCCAGGCCAGCGAGGAGGGCTCGGAGCTGCAGCGGTCCGCCCACCGCCTCAAGTCCCTCACCATGAAAGGAATGCTGCTGCAAAAGACTGCGTGGGCGGTGATGTGCAGCATCGCCTTGCTCTTGCGCCACGTGGACGGCTTCGCGGACCTCTGCGAGCGATCCATTCTGCTGCATTTTTTCGCAGCCTATATCGTCGCACCAAGCTGCCCCACTCGAGATGGCTGGGAGGATCCGGTTGGGTTTCAAGGAGGTACCATGTCCTTCTCCATCTGGCAAGCTGTGCTGCGCAGCAAAAACCCCTACAGTGACATGACACTGAAATCTTCTGTCCAGGGGTTGCAGCTGCATCCGGTCTTCAAGTCGGCAGGCAGTTGCGTCCAAAGAAAGGCTTTTGGCTGGTACTCCTTATTTTTGCGGCTAGCACACGCTTGCCCCACCTTGCCCCTGTTTCAGGTGATCCTTTCGCAGATGATGTCACAAGGTGGTGGCGCCGACATGCCAACAAGAAGCCGGACGAGGAAGGCCGATGCCACATCCTGCTCACAGCTCTCTTTTTCCTCAGCGTCCGCTCCAAAAAATGTCTCGCGTTCATGCTGGAGAACGGAGACTTCTTGTTGACGGAAGCTCGGCTATGCACATACTTATATAGCCTGTCCCTGCTTTGCTGTGCTGCAAACGGATAGACATGGTGTAGCTGCTACTCCCAGTTGCTAAAGTCGTTGCGTTTTCTTTGTGGCAGCGCCCGACGCTCGTACGCGGGTTTAGCGCCGCGCGCTAGAGCCCTCTTGTGAGGATCTACGCTCGGTATGCGTGTGCGGTGTCTTGCACGTGAGCTTCGGAAATCGAGCGTCTAGTTCGGGAATGGCTGGTTTTGAAGTGCTGTGATTCTACTGCTGTTTGTTTTGAGTGAGCGGGTGCCTCTGAAAACGAGCGTCTACATGTTTTGACCAGTGCTTCGCATGTCTATCCGCCAAAAGCCAGGATATTCATGCGTACGCAGTGCTCTGGGAGGCGGCGGCCAAGGACAGTACGCCGTACATCGGCTGCGAGGAGGCGAAGGGGCGAAACGCCCACACCTCCGAGCAGAAACTGACAGGCATCGGGCAGCTCTTGGACAGGCTACTCCAGCCCTTGTGGAAAGATGCAGGTCCCCTTCTCAAGATCTTGAAAGCCAAGACTGGCGCTGCTTTTGGACAGGCGCTGAAAAACATCCCAGGTTTTCGAAAAGAACTGGTGTTTGAGCACACGTTGGAGTACCTTCAGATAGCAGATGCGACGGCGGATTCTCCCATGTTTTCATGCAAGATGAGCCGGGATTCCATGGCCAAGTTCGCACATGGCGGCAAGAACTCCCAGGTCTTTCTCGATATCATCAATTCGCGGTCTCAGCGCGCAGAGAACCCACACCCATACACTTGGGACGACGTGACGAAAGACGTCAACACTCTCCTACCGCGGCGCCTGCGTTTTAATGATGGGACTACGCGGGAGATGCCGAGGCTCAAGGCGCTTGACGCCACGCAGAACAGCTGCAAGCTCGTGGAGGTCTTGCAGACTTACGTGCGCGGCAAGACGGGCGGCAAGGGTAGACTTGGTCGTGTAGCGGTGCTCCGACGACCCGCCGCAAAACCGAAAGCCGCAGAAACATTTGCAGGTCTTTGAGGTTTTTTCCACCACCTTGACACCGTGGGTTTCCCAGAAAGAATCCAAAACTCGAAGGATTCCAATGGCAAGCGCTGTGGGCGGGAATGGGCCAGCCTGCCGCGGTGTGAGTGTAGTTGCCTCGGTCGGCAGGCTCGCATTCCTGGGCATGGAGAAGGGTTTCGGCAGTTTGTGCTGCCTGTTCTGGAGGGGTTTGGGCGGCTTCTCGTTGTCATGTCTCGATGGAGGTAGCCTGCTTTGAAATTGTCAAAAAGCTTGAGGCTAGGGCATGGATGCCTTCCAGAAGCCCCTTGTCTTCCAAAGCCTGTGACGACCCTCTTGTGTAAACCTGCCGAACAGACCGACATACTTAGATGTGGCATCGCGGATCCAATACCGTCAAGCAGATGTGAGTGCCACAAGCAAATCCCGCAATCGTGCGACCTATACTGCCTATACTCGCCTGCAGGCCGCGGACGATGAAGCGCTGCCGGGACATGCTGGATGCAGCTTCCGCATTTGATACGCTTGAGGGCTTGGGGTTTAGGATGTCGGGTTTAGGGGTCCGGGATAGGGTTCTGGCAGTCATTAGGTTGCCACATGCAGAGCCTTCGTGTGGCGCCGAATCTCTCTGAACGCCAATCCCCAAACCGCTTCAACAACAGCAAAGCCTCAAACCATCGAGGAGCTGGGCACTGAACATCTCCTCGAGTTCTCGAATCGCTGGTGATGGACGTGGCCGCACGGGCAGCACGTGTCTCTCGGGGGACTCTAGTTCGGACAGCTCCGGCTTAATAGTCGGAGGATCTTGGAGCTGAGAGACGCTAAAGCCCAATCAATCCTTGCACAGCCTACACACCTCAACCCGTGCTGAAACCCAAAACCCCATGACCCGCATCTCAGATCAAAGCCTGGGCCTAAGCCTCTGGCCCTCTGGACCTTAGAGTAGCCAGTGGTTTGTTTGGCATGCTGTCTCTGTTGTCGCTGCAGTGGTATCACGCTAATCTCAGGACCAATCCGGTTTTCCAAGCTTTGGACACGTGCGTTTCAAGCCTAGATCCTGAACCCCTCAACCCACAGCCCCCAGGTTCGGGCTTGGAAATCTCGCGGTCACTCGGTTGCCACATGCAAAGCCTGTATGTGGCGCCAAAACTCTCTGAACCTCAAACCTTAAACCGTGACAAGAGCGATTTAAAGAGAAGAAAACCCAGCCAAAACAACAAAACCTCAATCCATCGAGGAGCTGAGCAACGAACAGCTCGTCGGGTTTCTCGAAGCGCTGGTGATGGACGCGGGCGCCGAGGCGGAGGCCTGGAACTGCTCCAGGACCGCTAGGACTGCTTGGGGCCGCTGGCCCTAAGCGGTCCCAGTCCAGCGGCCCCGATTTTCCACTGTCTCGGCCATCCACATCTGATTGCTTGAACAAAGAAACGTACATGTTGGGAATGCGTGTAGACCGCCAAACGAATCCCTTCCCCAGTGACAACAATGACTTCCCAGCGTTGTTCAAGGGGCCCTCGATGTCGTAGGACTGCGAGCTATAGCGGCTTTGCAGAGAGTTACACTGAGGACGGAGCAACATGAAAACCCGAAACCCCTGATATTTAATAAAGCCCAGAGGAAATGGTTATTAATCTAGATATTATTTTTCTATTTTATATCGTGCTGGGGGAAGGTTTAAGGGTTTGGTGTTAGCATCCTCAACCCGAAACCCTCCATCCGCGTGCGCAGTTGCCCTCGCAGAAGAAGCACAGGGAATGCAGGCGGCTAGAGACTAGAGGATGAGGCTCTGCAGATGTCATGTCCAGATTGGAGTGTCGCGCTTTGCAGCAGTTGCTGCCCACACTGGGCCGTGACGCGTGCCGCAAGAGATTGCTGGAGGTAGGGAGAGAGAGAGAGAGGATGTCACGCAGGGAGAGAGGGAGGGAGGTAGGGAGGTAGGGAGGGAGGGAGGGAGGTTCAGCAATCAGCAAGACCTGAGCGGAGGCCAACATCAGTTGCGGAAGCATATTGCTCTTTCTGGCCTGCGGCAGAATAAATGACGCATGCTTGTTCAGTGCAGTGGCGGTCCAACATCGGCAGTGGGTGCTGGGGCGAGTGCAGCTGGCCTTGTGTTGGCAGTGGCTGGACGAGGTTCACGGAGCGCAGCCAGAAGTCGTGCGTCGCAGTGTTTGCAGCATGCCTGAAAGTATGTGGTTTCCAGAGCTCGCAAGGCCATGATATAGCGCCAAATCAACATTTGTATATGATCTTGAAGTAGTCTAAGAAGCGCTAGATACATTCACGTGCCTACAGACTTCTGCCAGTGTGGGCAGAGCAGTTCACAAGGGGATAGCAGGACGCTTGTTTCGGCCTGCAGGCGTCCCATGATCCGTGACTTTTCTTGGCAAGATCCTGCTGGCAGCGACAACGATACCGGCCTTGCTACCCGATGCCTGCAAGAGCTGCAGCAACTGGTCGCTGGCAAGTTACGGCTGCAGGATGTCCTGATGGAAGAGGAGGACATACGTGCCGTTGTGGCAATGACCTCGAGCCCTCGTTTGGAACGCATTTTCCGTGATTGCGAGACCATCAGGACGCACCACAACGTCTGGCATGAACGGTTGGGATTTGAAACGACCCCAAACATGTGTGCTGTGCGAAGAGCCCGGAGCATTTTACATTCGGGGGATTCAGCGCTGGTAGTAGTACTACTACTAGTGCTGCTGTTACTACGACTAGAACGACGAGGACGACGACAACAACAACAACAACTACTACTACTAGTACTAGTACTAATACTAGTACTTGTGTTACTATCATTTACTACTAGCCAACCCTCCCTCCCAACTAAGCTTACCGCACCCGGGCTGGCAGCTGACGCTCACTAACTGCGTCAGCTCCAGAAGTTGCGGGGCCTCAGGCTGCTTATCTGTGACAGCGGCGGGAGTTGCAGAGGCCCATTTTCGGTAACCGTCACCGCGGGACCGGCTGAAATTGCAGAGGCTGAGGCCCCAAAACTGCGACAGCAGCGGGAAGCAGTGCTTGACGTGACTACTACTTCTACCTACTACTACTACTACTACTACTTACTACTCTACTACTACTACTACTACTACTACTACTACTACTACTACTACTACTACTACTACTACTACTACTACTACTTACTACTACTTACTACTACTACTCCTACTACTACTACTACTACTACTACTACTACTACTCTGCTACTACTACTACTACTACTACTACTACTACTACTACTACTACTACTACTACTACTACTACTACTACTACTACTAACTACTGCTGCTACCGCCACTACTACTGATACCACGACAGACGACGACGACAAGGACTCCTCTTCTCCGCTATCGCTTTTAGCATTTGCCATTGCTGCGATTACAACTAAGACGGTTGCCAGCAGTACTACCTTTCGCAGTTTCTTTGGTGATTGCTTCTCCAGGCGGCCGGGGTGTGGAGAACTTTGTCTGGCATTGATCCTGCCTGGCTGGGCCTATAAATACATGAAAAGAAAGGTGTATTTCCTCCTGGGTGGGTTTTATTTCTACACGCTCTCGGGGACACGGTTTTCCCACATACACTATGAACTGCTCCGCCTCCTCAAGTCCATGCCCTGTGGCAGGACCACGTGGGATGACCTTGTGCAGCAGGTGCACTCCAGAGTCCTCAGCGAAGCCGCATGCAACGACATTGAAAGTGCCGTGGAATCTGCGCATGCGCTGTCACTGCAGATGGCGCGTGGGGAGGACATCACAGATGAGATAATTCAAAGTGTCGAGTACCTGCGTGACCTGAGGCAGCAGGCTGAACAACATCCGCAGGCCAGGTTGCATTTCCAAAGCATGATCGCGCCCTTGCAGCGCCGTCTGTCCGCACAGAAGACTGCGTCTGGCATGATGTCCTTGCAGCATCTGTTGGACAAGCAGTGGCCTTCTGCTGCAGTGTCCGGCTTTTCGGATTGCTTGCTTCACGTGCACTCCATTGATTGGAAGGCTGCCCGCTACGGGTGTTTGGCCGAATCCTTGGCAACATGTCGGGGAACGGATGAAATGAATTTGCATCGTTTTGCCTCGCGAGTGGCAGAGCACATGCAGCGCTTTGGCCAATTGGAGGACCCTGACTGCATGGATGGTTTGAAGCTCTGGGTTTCTTTGCAGCAGCAGTGCCAAGAGGCGCAGTTCAAGCTGCAGAACGAGACATTCTACCAAGTGGCAGCCAGGATGACGGCGAGGTTAGAGCGACTGGCAGACAGTTGTGCAAGGACATTCTTGCGAAAGACAGCGGCTGACAGCGGCTTGCAGGCTGTGGCTGCGCCAGCGAGGAGCATCCTGGAGCTGTCGGCAGAGCTTCCAGCGCAATTGCGGCAGGTCTGTTCTTGCGTGGCTGCCGCTTGTGCCTGGACCAGACCCGACGTCAAGATATCATTTGCTGCCACTTGGCCCGGCGTGCGCATGCTGCATGTGAAGGGGAGTCTTGCAATCAGACCAAGGCTGACAATGCAGAGTTTCCCAATATATGTTGCAGCTTTGTGACTTAAGGCTCTTTGTTGAAGATTCGGACATCAAGTTACTTCAAGAAACCCGATTGAAAGGCTTTGGTAGGGAACTTACGACAATCCCAGCCGTCCTGCCCCAACTCCTGAACCCTTGTAGTGACTATCGTACTTGCGCAGGACAGTGCATCTAAATGTCAATGCCATTTTGTCTGGAGTTCCGCAAAATCGTTGCCCCCAAGAGATGGACGAACTTTGTGCACAGTATCTGAAGGCCAAGACCCTTCCGATGGATGTTTTGCAAGACATGCTGCCATCACAAGGTCTTGAAATCTCTTTCTTTTTGGAAGAGGTGCAGAGGCTGCTGCGAGAATGGCTGACATCGCAACAACGAAGGCTAAAAACCTCACAGCGAATGTTGGACAGGTACAAGCCTGTGCTCCAGGCTGCTGCATGTGAACCTACCGCGGCTGTTGGTGAACTGTTGGGGCAGCCAGATGCAGAAGGTGATTTCAAAACCTTGGAGTCCTCGCGGAAGGACTTTCAAAGCAGACTGGTGATGCTGCGTAAGCTGTCTGCAACATCTACGTGCCTGCCTCCGGACCTCTCTGCTCAATGCTCTGAGATCACGGGCCACATGGAGGACGCAAGCCACTGCAGTGTCGCATACTTAAGTACTTGAAACAAGTACTTAAGGTCCACGAAAGCATAGAGATGGTCACTCTAATTGACTCAAATAAACATGTTGTTCGACTGTGATTTTGTGCCAAGACTGCTAAAGCCGCACACAGTATTTAGGAGTTCGGGGTCCATTCCTGTCGGTGCTCTGCCCGAATGTGGTTGTCCCAATCTTATCCTGGGGAAAGTGCTTGCGATTTGTGATACAAGCAAACACGGGATCCGATCAAAGCATCCCTGATTGGAAGGATGTTTGCCGGCAGATCGCCAATACTGTGGGTTGTGCTATGGCATTGCACATGGTTCTACATGTGGAGACGTACGACGAAAGAGCGAACTCCGAGCTGATGAAGTATCTGCAGAGGGAGTTAGGCTTGTCGGCGCGCGAATTGCCAGCCAACTTGCAGAGCAAGCTGACGGCTGCTCAGGCGTGCTCGGTGCGAAAAATGCCGGAGAACCTTGCGTGCGGGCCAATTAAAAGCCCTAACAGCAGCTTCAGGTCTGCCCCAAACATCAAGGATGCAAAACCCAGGATCATGCTAAAGCCTACAGGCGCAACCTCAATACTCCGAGAATGTAGGCCCGTGACTGCTTTCCCACGGATATCCCATGCTGTTAACCGAGCCGGAACCCCTCACAGACAAAGAGGCCGAGGCCACAACCAATTCTCGATCATTAAAACTTCAGACAACCACCAATCCTTACAATGCATGTATGCCACCACTTCAGGAAATCAGTGCTCATTTCCCTCAACAAGAAAACCAGAGCCCCAGAGTAGCACACAGTTGCGAAAACAGGGTCCGAACGTCAGAGGGCACTCATTTTCTTAGTTAGAAGGGGCAGTGAAAGTGCATATATCTGGAGAATCCAGAGCACTGGTTTTCTTAGCCAGTGTTTTCTTAAACAGAGCTAGAGCTGTAAAATCCTCCATTACCCATAACTAACAAGGAATATACCATAATTCCCATAGTTTAGGGTCCTCAAGGTAATGCAGGATTGATATTTATCATCAGCCCTGGGTTTGCTGAGTCTCGCAGTTTGGGGCTTTCGATTTTTGGGGTTTAGGGTTTCTTGTGCAGGTGGAGGGCTGCCGGGAGACAGGGTGTATGGGGTTTAGGGGTTTAGGGTTTTCAGTTTAGGGTTTAGGGTGTAGTATATGTGCGTGGATAGTTAGAACAGGTTTTGGGGGGCGCATTATAGTATAACTATATCCGGGACTCTCAGGGGATATTATCACTATCTATTCCGACCCTTATACTAGAGCTCCTTAAACCTAAAACCCCATACCCCCAAACCCTAAACCCTAGGCCCTAAACTCTAAGCCCGCTAGAGCTCCTTAGCTGTTGGTGTGCTTTCATGCTTTCAGTTGGCAATCTTCTGTTCTCGAGCTTGTCTTCAATTTTGTTTCTACGGATTTTTGGGTCTTCAGTTTCAGTTATGATTACTATGTCTTCAATTTATTAGGATTTGGTTCAGTGCCCGTTTGGCTTCCGTCCTTCGGGCTGAATCTTCTCTGGCTTTTGGGGTCCTACTTAAAGGATCAAACTACGTAATGTAGGGGCCGTATTAGTTAGAATAGGGTTTTGGGGGGTTCCTTATTATAGTTAATCGTAAGGCCCCTACATTAGGGGTTCCTTTAAAGGGTAGTGTAGGGTTCTATAATAAGGTTTCCCTTCAGGGTTCTATAAGATTTATTGCTATGGGAGCATGACAACCCCCAACCCATCGGGTTGACCCTCAATACGGCAATACCTCTCATACAAGGTTGACGTTTTCAGTCTTGCCGTTTCACAGGATGATTTACTTATAGACGAGTTCTTCTTAAGCCTAAAAATTGGTGGATTTTGAATACTGAATGCTCCAGGAAGCCCCCAACTCCTGCACCTGAACGCCGAAGTTACGAAGTGCATCTCCAGAGTTTTGGGTCTAGGTTTAGGGCTATTCTTTGACAGGTTTTTATGGCTTGGGCCTTGCGGGTGCCGTTATGAGGGCGTCGATTCTGGCCTCTGGCTTTTGGAGTCTCCGTGTGGCTGGACATATAGGGAACCTGATTAAGAAGCCTCTGGCCCTTGCTCTTAGGGATACTTTGAAATAGTTTTAATTGTTGGTTCCTATATTCCTACAGTTACAGTTTTTGCTAGGGGTCCAAGTTCAGTATAGTATTACGGGTCTCAATATAATTTGGGGCTTTTGGACCAGGGTCTCTTATTCCGGTTTGGGTTTACGGGGGTTTAAAGGTCCAGGGGGTGTGAGGGGTTCCGGGTTTATTTTTCAGGGACAGGTGCGAAGAGTCCTAAACCTGCAATCTTATGATGAAAGCCCCTACCCCGCACCCTAAATCCCAAACCCTAAACCTTAAACCCTAAACCCTATGAAATCTTCTGCCATCCCGGTACAGCTTCAAGGCCAGACTCCTAAGCAGCAGCGGCCTCCCCCACACATCAAGGCCAAGATCCTAAAAACAAGCCACGAGAATCGAGTGGAGTCTTCTTCGGGTTGACTCGATTTGTGACAGGTGGAGGATGCACGGATGGGAATGACGGAAGACAAGATGCATCGTGCCAGCAATGGCCTGGGGGGTCGGATTGCCTGCTCCCCATCATTCTCACTCGCACATGCAGTATTACAGCTGCTGTTTCATTGGTCTGGTTTCGAACACCCTTCTTCTTTTCCTTCAAAGAAATTCAATTGACATGTGTCTCTCTCGATTTGTTTTACATCCACTTCTGCCGCTCTCTCTCTCTCTCTCTCTGTCTCTTTCTCTCTCCTTTCTCGCTCTCCCTTTCTGTCTTCAGCGATCGCATGGAAAGACCAAATTCCTATTCTCGGAAGTTCTCCAGCTAGCCTCGCTACGCTGGAAAAGTTCTGGCTGCCGCAGCTGTGATCTGCGGCCCTGCGGAAGACATGTGGGAGTTTCCGAAAATAGGGGGTACCTATTTTGGGGTCCTTATAATAAGGATCCTACTATTTAAGGTATAATACTAGGGTCCGTATTTTCGGAAACTCCCATTTTGTCGTACTTGGAGACAGTGCATGCGGACCCCAGTGTTGAAGGAGTGTTGAAGGCCCTCCTCGCATTACTTTGAAGGACGTCAGCCACTTCTTCGAGAACTTGCAGCCGGCTGGTGCAGCCGAGTTCTTGAAAAAGCAGCCAGGTGTGCTAAGATGAAATTAGAACAGGGTTTTAGGGCCCATTAAACTCTCTTTTTAAGAAGGAACCCCCCCCCCCCCAACCCGAAAAGATATATTTTTGGGTGGATAGTGCCCCCAGGACAGGGGGGGGGATATGGCACCGGCGCGCAGCGCTCTCGATGNGAACCATCCTGCTGCCATTAACCTCACCCCGCCTTGGGGGCGCAATCATCCTAAATAACTAGCTATCCTAGTTTGGGGGGGGGGGGCTCCATCTTCAAAAAAAAGCTGCAACCGACAGAAAACACTGCTCTAACTTTTTTTTTAAATCACACCCCCCCCCCCCCCAAACTAGTATAGCTAGTTATTTAGGATGATTGCGCCCCCAAGGCAGGGTGAGGTTAATGGCAGCAGGATGGTTCGCGAGCGAGCGATCCGAGGGTTCCTGGTTTTCTATTGGGAGCCTATGAAGACTACCCTAAACCCTACACGCCTAGGCCCGAAACCCTTCAGAGCCTGGGGTCAGGTTTAGGGTTTAGGGTTTAGGGGTTAAAGGTTCAGGGTCTACGGCATTTCAGAGATATAGAGCTTAGAGGAGCGGCCGAGGACTCGAGTTCCAAACTAATGTTGAGGGTTTACGGTTTTGTACAGGGAACCTACCAAAACTGGGTTCTGTGTAGGTTAAATTAGGGTTAAGTTTTCATGAAGTGGCCCCTAAACCCTAAACCCTAAACCGTTTGAAGTGGCATGCAAAAAGAACCCCGTTGAACCTCCGACTGCTGACCCCGACCCTGAGCCCTTATGAGCCCTAAATTCACCTACCCTACACCGTAAGCCCTACCTCGTAGCCCAGACCCCCGGGAGGATCTAAAAAGTAGATCCCCTAATTTGGGGCCCTAGCTACTAAAGGGTACTTTATAGGAACCCCCTTAAGGGATCTACTTTTCGCATCCTCCCGGGGGTCTGGGAGGGGTTTAGGCTATCCCGGAGCCCATGCCCTTCTCTTGATATCGGAAAACTAAGGCCTTCAGATAATCCTTCTTTGACAGGGGAAAGCAAAGGTACCGTTGATGATATAAATCCTACATTACCCATAATCAGAATAAGGACTATACCATAATTCCCATAGTTCAGGATCCCTAAGGTAATGCAGGATTTATATCATCAACAGTATGTCTTCGACAGACACCTTAAGCTCTCATAAATCCCGTGCAACACCGCACGAACCCCTCTGAAATTCTTCAAAAGTCGCATAAGACTCCAGGAAGCCATATGAAGACACGGCAGCCCTAAAGCCTAAACCCTAAATCGGGGTTTAGGGTTCAGGGTTGAGGGTTTAGGGTTCCTAAACCCTAAACCGAGGTATGTCTTCGAGATGGGTAACAAGTCCAAGAAGCAGGCAATCTACCGGCGCAAATATGAGGCAGACGGTGGGTTCAGGCTTTTCGTGCTTTCGGTGTAGGGTTTAGGGTTTAGGGGTGAATATAAGGGTTCTACAATCTTAGGGTTTAGGCAGTTTAGGGTTTAGGGCTTCGGGTGTTCGGCGTTTTTGGTTTAGGGTCTATGGTTTCGGTGTTTAGGGTTTACGGGTTTCAGGAACCCTTGAAGTGTTCCTTTCAGGGTTATTTAACGCTTTCCTTAAGGATTTCTTTAAAGGTTCTTTTAAGGGTTCCTTTAAGGGTTCGATCAGGGGCAGTGTAGGGTTTAGGGTTCAGGGAACGTAGAGGTCTGAACCCTTATAGAACCTCATTGCAACACATCAAGAATCAAGGTCTCTTAATTAACTCGGTTCTACCCTAAACCCTAAACCCTAAACCCTAAACCCACGGTTTGGGGTTTAGGACCGCGGGGCTGCATGGCCTTAGGGGCTTTTGTCACAGGGCTTTGGGTGTTCTGAACAGGGCCCCAACTGTGTTGGTTAAGGCTCTGTGGCTTTAGCGCTTCAGGGTTTAGGTTTTTAGGGCGGACTTGAAAGTGTATTGGAATTCCAGAAACCTTGTTTGCGACATCCTTGTGCTGGTGTTGTTTGTTAGCTTTGACGGAGGATAATTTTGCCCCGCAGGGTTCAGGCAAACCCGAAAGAACCCTAAACCCTAAGCTCCTAAACCGCACTTTCTTCAGGTTAAAGCCTCTAAGCCACAAGCCCGAGCCCCCTAAACCCTGAAGCCCCCAAGCACCAAAGCCCCAAAGACCCAGCAAGAAGCCCAGAATGCTGAAGCTCGTGCGCCCTAGACCCTAAATCCTTCTAGACCTTCCATAGGACCCTTATAGAGGCCTTATAAGGAGCCCTTATAGAAGCCTTATGAATAAGCCCGAATAGAAGCCTAGACTACCTCATACCTGACCTCCCTTTCGAGGTGCTGGGCATGGTCCTGACACAGCAGGAGGCCTTTACCAAGGCAAGGTCTTTGCGGTTAACATAGGGGCCCAAAAAATCACCTATACTATTGTGGGGGTTGCTTATCATAAGTATAGTCTAACATACCCCAAACCCCATTAGAATTAGTAAGGCCCCTATCGTATGTAGATGCGACTACAGTAGTCACTTTTTTTCTTAAACCTAAACGCTGCACCCTAAACCCTAAGCCCTAAAACCTAATGCGCTATAGACCCGTAAACCCTCTCAACCCAAAGCCCCTAACCTCCTAACCGCCTCAACCCTAAACCCCTTAGCCCTCAGACTAAGCCCCTAGACCCTAAGCCCTAAACCTAAACCCCATGGTTTTCTTTTTCTTCCGATCTCTGGCGTTGTTTCGGCGGCTTGCACGAGGGTTATAGGAAAGGTAAGTAACATTTAAAACTAATTACAGCCCCAGTTCAGGTATTTATTAACCGTACATACTAAGTCACATGAACCTCCAAGTACGCCTACAGTGCCCTTATAGAACCCCTTGAAAACCCTTAATAGATCCTCTGAAGAAGTCGCTAGCTCCCAAGTTCTGAGCCCTAAGCCCAAACCCTCAACCCCAAAGCCTAAACCCTAAAACCCTAAACCCCTAAACCCCTAAACCCCTAAACCCTAAACACTAATTCTAGGCAGGGTTTTTCACGCGTTAAATGCGTTATAACGGCACGTGTAACGGAAAGCCACGTGCACGTAATATTTTTTGCGAGTTCCACGTGATATTTGTAACGCGTGTAGCGTGGAATCATGGTTTCATCTTAGATAGATCTTCAGATTGCCGTGTTTGGATTTTTCTGGGTTCCCACGCATTGAAGTGCAGCTCCATGCTCCCAATCATTTCGAGGCTCCGAAACTTAGAGTGCCCAATCTACGTTTCCAGGCTCCGAAACTTAGAGTGCATGCGGGAACTGCTGGCACAGCAAAATCAGCTGCTGAAAACCATGCACTGCAGAGAACTAGACTAGAGTTTGTGCAGCTCCATGCTCCCAATCTACATTTCAAGGCTTTCAAACTGTTTCAAAGGAGGCCGTGCAGTGCTCAAACTTTCTTCTGGGTTCCCACGCATTGAAGTGCAGCTCCATGCTCCCAATCATTTCGAGGCTCCGAAACTTAGAGTGCCCAATCTACGTTTCAAATCTCCGAAACTTAGAGTGCATGTGGTAACTGCTGGCACAGCAAAGTCAGCTGCTGAAAACCATGCACTGCAGAGAGCTAGACTGAGTTGGAACCGCTCACAGCACTTCCCTCCCGGAAAGAAAGCTACAGGTGCTCCATAACCTTGTTTTGGGACCCCCAAACCTTCCCAGGGACTTCTAAAGATCCGATAAACGGGGCCGTTCTTTTGTGTTCCTGCTCTAAACCTCCGCCGGCCTTGTTTTGGGACCCCTAAACCTTCCCAGCAACTTCTGAAGATCCGTCTGCAGTCCCAAAAACAGGGCCGTTCTTTGTGTGTGCTTGCTCTAAACCTCCAGACCTTCGCCTTGCCCTCCTGCGATCTGTAAAATTGGGAGGCCGGGTGCCGATCTCGGGGTCACCCCCCTTTCTTTGTGTGTGCTATGGGTGCTCCAACACCTTGTTTTGGGACCCCTAAACCTTCCCAAAAAAACTTCTAAAGATCCGTTTGCAGTCCGAAAAACAGCGCCGTTCTTGGTGTGTGCCTGCTCTAAACCTCCAGGCCTTCGACTTGCCCTCCTGTGATCTGGAAAACTGGGGTTGATTTTTGCTTCCCAAGTTCTGCATATATAAAAAAGCGCATTTTAGATGAGGCGGTGCCAATCTCGGGATCCCCCCCTTTCTTTGTGTGTGCCGTTTGCCTAAAGTTCGGAGTTGTCGGACCAGGCCTTTTTTGAACAGGAGTGCTTCAAAAGTTTCTTTTGACGCCCTAAAACCTGAGTGCACAGGGGCCCGCTACACACAGATCCGAGTTGTCGAGACTCTAATCTAGCCGAAACCGGAAAGAAAACTACAGGTGCTCCATAAACTTGTTTTTGGGACACCAAAACCTTACCAGGGACTTCTAAAGATCCGTTTGCAGTCCCATAAACAGGGCCGTTCTTTGCGTGTGCCTGCTCTAAACCTCCGCGGGACCTTCGCCTTGCCCTCCTGTGATCTGGAAAATTGGGAGGCCGGGTGCCAATCTCGGGATCCAACCCCTTCTTTGTGTGTGCCGTTTGCCTACAGTTCGGAGTTGTCGGACCTGGCTTTTTTGAACAGGAGTGCTCCAGAAGGTGTTTTGAGGCTTTGGTACCTGCACAGGGGTCCGCTAAGAATTTCGTTTGCAAACAGATCCGAGTTGTCGAGACTTTAATCTAGCCGGGAAGGAAAACTACAGGTGCTCCATAGCCTTGTTTTGGGACCCCAAAACCTTACCAGGGACTTCTAAAGATCTGTTTGCAGTCCTAAAAACAGGGCCGTTCTTTGTGTGTGCCTGCTCTAAACCTCCGTGGGACCTTCGCCTTGCCCTCCTGTGATCTGGAAAACTGGGGGGTGATTTTGGCTTATCAAATTCTGCTTACAAAAAGCACATTTTAGATTAGGCCGGGTGCCAATCCGTGTGTGCCGTTTGCCTACAGTTCGGAGTTGTCGGACCAGGCTTTTTTGAACAGGAGTGCTCCAGAAGTTTCTTTTGAGGCCCTGGAACTTGCACAGGGGCCTGCTAAGAATCTTGTGTGCAGACAGATCCGAGTTGTCGAATTTCTAGTCTAGCCGAAACCGGAAGGACAACTATAGGTGCTCCATAACCTTGTTTTGGGGCCCCAAAACCTCACCAGGCACTTCTAAAGATCCGTTTGCAGTCCCATAAACAGGGCCGTTCTTTGTGTGCGCCTGCTCTTTTCCTCCAGGCCTTCGCCCTGCCCTCCTGTGATCTGGAAAATTGGGAGGCCGAGTGCCAATCCCTCCTGTGATATGGAAACCTGAGGTTGATTTTCGCCTGGCAAGCTCTGTTTAGAAGAAGCGCATTTCAAATTCGGCCGGGAGATCCCTCCCTTTCTTTGTGTGTGCCAATTGCCTACAAGTCAGCATTTCAGCAGAATTGTGTTAAATTAAGAGCTGTGCAAATGAAACATTCTGCCCGAGATTACAGCTAAGAGAACATCAAAATGGACTGGCGCTCATTTCATTTTGCATTTGGGGGTCCTGAAACTGATTTTGGTTGCTTCCTCATTCATTTTTCAGTCTTCCTGTAACCCAGAACCTGAAGAAGGGGCAGCCTGCTCTCGTGGCGACTGCAGGTTTCATTTCGGCGATGATCAAACACATGTTGGAATCAGTCCAAATGATGCGAGTGCCTCCAAGCAAATTGCAGTTGAACGGGGACAGCAACAGTCATTGCAAGAATAACTTCCAGACTGCCCAAAGTTTCATTGAACAAGCAACATGCGTTCAAGCGCACAAAATACTCACCGACGTTAAACATCTGCTTTGCTGGCTCGTTAAAGGTCGGCGTGTTAACCTATCCGCCGTTAAGCGAAGTCTCCCGTGTAACGAGAAAGCCTACCTAGCACTAATTCCCATGTACCTCCAAGTATGGCATCCGGTTCATCGCGATTTAAGCTCTCAGGGTTCAGGGGTTTGGGTTTTAGGGTTTCAGGGATTTTAGGGTTTTGGGTTGAGGGGTTTGGGGTGTAGGGTTTTGGATGGTCTAGGGTAAACGTTTCGGGTTTCGAATATGGTGTTGTGCAGCCACAAGGTCACCCCTGCGTTGATGCGGCCGTCCCATAACGTATACCGTTTCTGTAGAATGCTAGTACAGACTACAGATAGTTCACAAGTTATAGGGGCCGTACACAGCAGGTTTTGGTAGGCGCAGGTGCACGCGATACCCGACAGCCAATACCCTAAACCCCGCACCCCCCGACCCCAAAACACGTAAACCCTGAAACCCTCAAACCTTAAACCCAAAACCTCTAAAGCCCTAAACCCTGAAAGCCTCCAGGGTTAAGGCTCCGACCCTAAACCGTCTAGATCCCTTAAAGGAACCCTAGGTATTCCTTAAAGGAACCCTCTCGATCCCTTGAAGGAACCCTAGGTACTCCTTAGGAACCCTTTCGATCCCTTAAAGGAACCCTAGGTATTCCTCAAAGGAACCCTCTCGATCCCTTAAAGGAACCCTAGGTATTCCTCAAAGGAACCCTCTAGATCCCTTAAATTAGGTATTCCTGATAGGAACCCTCTAGATCCCGTAAAGGAACCCTAGGTATTCCTGAAAGGAAGCTTCTCGATCCCTTAAAGGAACCCTAGGAATATTTCTCGATCCCTTAAAGGAACCCTAGGTATTCCTTAAAGGAACCCTTTACATCCCTCAAAGGAACCCTAGGTATTCCTTAAAGGAACCCTCTACATCCCTCAAAGGAACCCTAGGTAAACCCTCTCGATCCCTTAGAGGAACCCTAGGTATTCCTTAAAGGAGCCCTCTCGATCCCTCCAAGGCACCCTAGGTATTCCTTAAAGGACCCCTCTCGATCCCTTAAAAGAACCCTTGGTATTCCTTAAAGGAACCTTCTGCATCCCTTAAAGGAACCCTAGGTATTCCTCACAGGAACCCTCTCGATCCCTCAAAGGATCCCTGGGTATTTCCATAAAGGAATCCTCTAAAGGAACCCTGGGTATTCCTTAAAGGAGCCCTCTACATCCGTTAAAGGAACCCAAGGTATTGCTTAAGGGAGCCCTCTAAATGAACCCTGGGTATTCCTTAAAGGAGCCCTCTACATCCCTTAAAGGACCCCTGGTAGACCCGCTCGACTTCCCGAAGGCCGCTCGGCGAGCGGTGAAGCGAGCGAGGGATTCGCCGGCCGTCAAGGACGGCCGTGTTGCTTAAAGGGTAACTAGGGTTTAGGGTTCCTTTGAAGGGTTTAGGGTTTAGGGCCTACTTCGAGGATCATGGGACTGAGTAATTAGGGCTAAGCACAATAAAGCTATACGTATAACTACTTACAACAGTTAAGGTAATTCAAACTGTACCTCGAAGTAGGGTTCAGGGTTGAAAGGGGAAGTGGTATTTCGAGTTTAGGGTTTAGCGGTTCAGCGGTTTAGCGTTTAGATCGTGGGACCCAAACACTGGGATTACAAATGAAGTAGCTGCAATTGCACACTTGTGTTTTCTAGCTACATATAGGGGTTCAGGGTTTGGTGTTTTTTTTGTCAGCTTCCGGGGGGCCCTATGTAGTGCACGGCCGAAGGTGAGTAAGTGAGAGAAAGCACCCTTTGCCCAGTTCCAGCGCTGTTCCGTAGCCCTAAACCCAAGACCTTGAACCCTAAACCTTAAACCCTAAACCATTTGTTCAGAGTTTCAGGGTTTCGGGGTTTGGGCTTTGAGCATGGTGTTGAACTGCAGACATGCAATAATTATTACACTTTGCAAGATTTATATTTGTAGATATGGGTTTATGTGGCCCTTTCGGGATAGAGACAGCTCCTTGGAAGGAGCCATATATATATATATCTAGAGAGCCGGTGCCATCGATCTGTAAGCCATGTCGATGTCCAAGCAGCAGTCGGGGCCAGTGCTCGGAATCCCCGATTTGCGATTCTGCCCAGCCTGCAAGGGACAATACTATCTTCGCAAAGGATTGTGTGTCAGTCTCCTTTTCGCAACTTGGGAACTAGGGTTACAAGCAAGGCAACTGTACTTATATTTACTTATAACCCTAGTCAAGGTACTTATATCTGTACTTAGCTAAGTCCCTTGAACCTCCAAGTGGTTGATGGATCAAGGGGCGTACTTTTCCTTGTCTGGTGGGGTTGGGGGCGCAGGAGCTGATGACACTGAAAATGGAGGGAGGCGCGCTAAACCCTAAACCCTGAAGAACCTACCCTTCGTTAAGAATTTGGAGGGTTCCGTACTATCATCGTTCCCTTCTAGAAGCCGTTTGAAAAGAGTAGGTGATTCAGGGTCCAGGTAAACGCTAGACTCCCTAGACCTGGTCGGAAGTCTGCAGGGGCCGTGGATCTCAAACCCTAAGCCCCAAGCCCACACACGCGCGTATCTGTCCATGTGCTTTTCCTAGGTTAAGATTTTGCTACCTTGGTTGATAAGTCTGTCAAGACACACAGGGGGTGGGGTCGGGGGGTGGGGGGGTGGGGTGTAGGGGGGGGATGCTGATAGCGTCCGGTTTGATTTCAGTCCCTGGAACCCTAGTCCCTATACCCCTGCCCCTCTGCGAGGGTGAGTGCGGCAGGAGGCTTCAGGGTTGAAGCAGGTATGGCTTTAAGCTTCAAGTCTTGTTGCTTTAGGTGCAGAATGCTTCAGCTGTTGTTGCTTTAGGTGCAGAAGGTGCCAGCTGAGTAATGCTGGCAACAATGTGACACAGCTAGCATGTCAAACAAATGAAACACCGCTTCGGTGATGATGATGATGATGAGGACGATGATGTCAACATGTTTTTCAGTATCAAGCATCATCATCACCATCAACCCAGGCTGGTCTGTCTTTTTGCCAGACACCGCAAGACCTCAGTGGCGACGTGGAGGGCGAAGGACATGCTGTTCGAAAGATCTATGTCAGTAATGCCAAGAATGAAGATAACTGTCTGCCGCAGACGCGCGCAACCGCTGGGCATCCGAGCATGGAGCTGCCAGCATGCCTCGACCATGTCCGTTTGGCCGGCTTCAAGCAGAGGGATGGTTGCGAAGTTGCGAAGCTTCTGCCGGTCAAGTTCATGCCACCTGGAAGCGGCCCGCCCCCAGAAAGTGCAGGTTGGCCCGACAGGCCTTTGCAAGCACATCGATGTCACGATTAATACAGCCGTACACTCAGAAGCGCGGTGCTGGCCCAACCTGGTCAAAGGCTTGCAGACGAAGAACGTCAAGTCCTACAACGTCAAGCACAACAAGCACCAGTTCGTCAAGAGGATCCGTCTCAAGGATGGACGTAAAGTTTTGACAGGCTCGCAGTGCATAGACCGTTGGTGGCAGTTTTTAGACTTATATGTACCATGTACTGTCAAGCGTAAACAAGATAGGATGGTGAGCGTGCGCTTGCTGGAGTATGTCTACAGTCTGGCGTTGCCAACTGTGTAAGCAGGTGTATATGGTATACAATATTGAGTCTCCGGGTTTCTTTGTCATAGATGGGTAACATTTTACATTTTTATGGGTACTTAAACCCAACAAGGAACAAAAATGTACATTTTTAATCCTATCCCAACCATGAACTAGGTTTAGTGTGATGAAGTTGATCACTTGGGAGGCAGCGTATTCGACTACATGGAGTTAAAGCTCAAAGTTCCACCTAGGTTGGGTTTAGGGTAGTATAGTATACCCCAAGACCCTATTCTAATTATTAAGGCCCTCGTACTAAAGTACCCTTATAGTATCCCTTATAAACCCCTTTAAGGAACCCTTTCAATGAACCCTATTCTAATTATTAAGACCCCTAATAGAGAACCCTACTATGATCCCCTATAGACCCCTTTAAACTTCAAAGCACCCCTTGAAGGAGCCTTATTCTAATCATTAAGGCCGGAACAGTAAGGACACCTTCAGAGGGACAGCCGTAGTTGCAAGCATCACCGGCCTCACGGAAGCTGAACTTGAGGGTTTAGGGTTTAGGGGTTTTGGGTTTTAGGGGTTTTTAGGCTTTAGGGTTTAGGGTTCAGCAGCTCCGGATCGAACAGTATTACAGTAAGGTTGTTTTTTACGGTTTCGATATAACACCCACCCACCCAGAGTATTCCATAACATTAAGAAATACACGTAAACTACGTAGTCGGTTCAACAGCTTCTGTTCAACAAATTTTGGTTTGCATGATTACAATATCGAGTGAATTTATTCATCTAGGGTTCGGATTCTTACTTTGGGGTCGCACTACCGGAACTTTAAACGAAAGCCTAAACGGAATTCTGAACGGAACCCTAACGGACACTTACACGGAACTCTAAACGGAACCCTAAAAGAAACCCTAAACGAACCCTAAGCGGAAAGAATCCTAAGCGGAGACCTAAAACGGAAACAGAACCTCGTGGAACCCTAAATTGAACCCTAAACGGAAGAATCCTAAGCAGAGACATAAGAGGCTAAACGGAATCCTAAATAGAAGGATTCCTAAATGCGACCCTAACAGAACCCTAGACGGAACGCTAAACGAATTTTCTACGGGGTCGAACTACCGGAACTTTAAACGAAACTTTAAAGGGAGTTCTGAACGGAACCCTAAACGGACCCCTTAAAAGGAACCCTAAACGAACCCTAAACGGAAAGAATCCTAAGCGAATGGCCTTGGCCGACGAATTTTGGCCTTGGGGGTTGCTGCCTGGCCTTGGCCGTTTTGGCCTTGGCCGACGAATTTTTGGCCTTGCCGACGAATTTTGGCCTTGGCCGTTGCCGACGAATTCTTGGCCTTGGCCGTTGCCGACGAATTCTGGGCCTTGGCCGGCGAAGCCCCTTCGTCGGCCAAGGTCAAGAATTCGTCGGCCAAGGCCGTTATTCGTCGACCAAGGCCAAAAACACAGAAATGGCCTTGGCCCACGAATTCTTGGCCTTGGCCGACGAAATCTTGGCCTTGGCCGACGAAGGTCATTAGGGTTTAAACTATTAATGGGTAAGAGAGGTTCAGGGGTATTTGATTGAACTCCCAAACCTAAAAACCCTGAAACCTAAAACGATTCCCTGAACTTGAACCCTAAACCCAAAAATGAAACCCTAAGCCCTAAAGCCCTGAACCCTAAACCCTAAACCCTGAACAACTCCTGACAGGAATGGGCCTCACCAAGAAGCAAATGCAGGCCGAGATGAACCGAATGGAGGCAGATAGGGTTTAGGGTTCTCCAAAAGTTCCTTTAAACGGTTCCTCTACGGGTTCCTTCAAGGCTACGCCCTAGGGGCCCTTTGGCGTTTAGGGTTTAGGGTTCAGGGCTAGTGGAGCAGGTGACCTTGATTTTTTTTGGGTTACTATAGTCCCTATATCGTCCCAGGGGTTGACCTTGAGTTTCCCAGAGCCTCCAAGGGTTCCTTTAAAGGGATCTATAAGGGATCCTTAATGGTTCCTTTAAAGGGATCTATAAGGGATCCTTAGGGGTTCCTTTAAAGGGATCTACAAGGGATCCTTAACGGTTACCTTTAAAGGGGTCTATAAGGATTCCTATAATGGATCTACAAGGTTTAGGGTTTAGGGGACTCCAATGTCCCTTAATTAAGGAAAAAACTTTTAAATCATATTAGGGATTGTACTATAGTTTAAGGTGTATTCCTTAATTAAGGGATATTGGAGTCTCTGGGTTCCGGAGGATGCTGGACAAGTAATCAAGTAAGCCCAGGGGATCGAATTTAGATCCAAGCAGAAGAGCCCCTGGGTGTGTTTCATGTAAATCTCGGACACACTAGACCCCAAACCCTATAGTACCCCTTATGGTAGCCTTAAAGGAACCCTTGAAGGAATCCTCAGGCCTTCAACGGTGGATACCGCTTTCACGATACCTGGAGCGTCATGGGACTTAGTAAGTATAGTTATAACAACCTTGAGTGGGGTTATAAGTAGTTATAAGTATAGTTACCTGTTTGTAACCCGAGTTACTGAGCCCTATGATCCTCTAAGGTTTAGGGTTTAGGACAAGAGCCCTTGGTTACAATGCACGACACGTCGGTTGACATTTCCCAATCAAGGCCGTCCGGCTTCATTACATCTCCGCCGAATCCTACAGTCGTCGCCGAATCCGACACCTGCAGCAGTGAACATTGCATTCCAAAGCCCAATGCCCCAAAAGTTTTAAGCCCGGAAAATCGCAGATGTCGGAAGCCCTTGTCAACGGTCACTTTGTAAGGACATGCTCGGACCCCATTATACCGACCCCTTGTCTTGGCCCGGTACTTTAAGGGTGATTCTGATCTACCGAACTCTATAAAATACCGAGAGCTGTGTCTAAAATTTTAGGACCCCGCTGGGCCCAAAGATCCCCAGGAGGACCACGACGATCAAGAACCCTTCTTCCAGTTTTTTAAAAATCAACGGCCCAGAGACTCCAATATCCCCTTAATTCAGGAAGATTCCTTAAATCATACTAGGGATTCTACTACAACTTAAGGTTAAGGAATGTTGGAGTCTGAGGGAGCCTTTATGAAATTCTTGTCGAACACCCGGCAATTCCATTACAAACGCCGCAAGCCCGTTCTCCTTCGTTCGCACGGCGGCAGGCAGTCGACAATTATGCCGCCATCATCTTTAGGGACATCATTCCGAAGCTTCAGGACCGATGGGCTTCCTAGGGCTGTGGGGTTTCTGGTTTAGGGTGTGTCTGTGTGTGTGTGTGTGCGTATCTCTGTCTGTGTGTGTGTGTGTCTGTGTGTCTGTGTGTTTGTGTGCCTGTGTGTCTGTTGTCTGTCTGTCTGTCTGTCTGCCTGCCTGCCTGCCTGGCTGGCTGGATGTCTGTCTGTCTGTCTGTCTGTCTGTGTGTGTTTATGTGTTTGTGTGTGGGGAGAGAGACTGTGCTGCTTGGCTTGGAGAAAATGTTATGTAGGGGCATTGGGTTGGTTTTGATCCTTTGGTGTTTAAAGTTTAGGTTGGATGTGTTTTTAGGTTTTATACTTGGCCTAGATCCTAAACCCCACACCCTGAACTCTGAATTGTTCCGTGGTCGAGTATCGAAATGGGGTTGTGGCTTGCCGCACATGCACGAGAAAGGCAGGGCCAGGTGTCTGTGTGTGTGTGTGTTGTGGCATTTTGTTTTCTTTAATGTTTTCAGTCCTAACCGGATGGCCCCAACAAGTCGTGAATCTGAAACTCTACATCTCTACATCTCTTCTTAACGTAACGTTACTGACTGTTACTACTTCCCTATCAAAATCCCCAGACCCAAGCGTCACAAAAACCAGAAGCACTAAGCCCGACCTTCTGCAACTTTCTCAGGAGAACCCCATGGCAGATACGCTCGGCTACCTCAGCGCAACGTTTCTTCTCCTGCTCGCCGCTGGCCCGAAATCGTTAGGGCGGCTAGGGCTCTTGACTAGGTTTTTAGGTTTGATGTCTCAGCTCCGAGCTGGAGTGATTCTTGGGTGGCTCCGTTTGAAGTACAGATGCATCATATCAGTACCATGGCCACTGATGGTACCGCTGCGACGTGTTGCGGTTTCGTTGATAATCGTGTCATTGTTTCTTGATTCTCATTGCCCCGGTGATGACGATGTTGTGGTGCTGATGACGACGACGCCGATGATGATGATGACGATGATGACGATGATGACGAGGACGACAGCAGCGATGACTATGACGCTAACCATAACGATGACGACGGAGACAATGACGATGGCGATGTCGATACGATGAAGACAACGCTGACTACAGTGATGACGATGAGCACGACGATGACGACGACGAGTATCATGATGGTGATGATGGTGGTGGTAGTGGTGCTGGTAGTGGCGGTGCTGTGCAGAAAATGGGATCCGTATATAGGACTTGAACCAGTAGGATCCTTATTATCAGGATCCCTAAGTACTGCACTCCCAACTCAAAGAATCACCCCCCCCAATACCTTAAACCCGAAATATAGTGCCCTTATCTGGGCTTTGGAGTACCATACTTTGATACTTTTTTCCTTAAAGATTATGAAATAAAAGTTTATACTTGTTTCTCCCTGGTTACTTAAAAGCCCAGTTATAACAATCTTACAGAAGCCCTTAAGGCCTTCCTTCAAGCTACCCTGATAGGGTTCCTTCGCGGCTTCCCCCTAAACCCTAAACCCCAAGGAACCCTAAACCCTAAACCCTGTTAGGGGTCTATAGGGTTCCTTTACGGCTTCCCCCCTAAACCCAAAACCCCAGGATCCTTCAAGTCGCTTGGAAGTTGCGCAGGTTCTCATCGCGTTTGGCTTCTGCTTGGTGCCGCCGGTGGTGAACCCGGATGAGTGAGGCTCGGTTTAGGGGTATTTAGGGTTATTTAGGGTTTAGTATAGGCCCATGAACCCTAAACCCTAACCTAACGCAAAACCCTAGAACGCTTAATCTCCCAAGCCCTGGGCAGCAGAACTTCCAGATCCCAAAGCCCGAACCCCCCCCCCGGTTTAGGGTTTAGGGTTTTAGGGTTTAGGGTATTTAGGGTTTGGGGGGTGTTAAGGGTTCCTCTGAGGGACTCCGAAAAGAAACCCTGAAAGAAAGCCCTTAACGGAACCCTTAAGGAAACTCTTAACGGTGCTATAGGGCTACAACCCGGATGAGCGAGGCCCGGTGGGTGCCCTTAACATTCCTTACAGATGAGGGAGATCAGTGGCGAGGCCCGATGAGTTTTCTCTTTCTTAGGAGGGTTAATGGTCGTTTGAGCATGCCTTTAAGGGTTTTGGTTGTCGGGTTTAGAGTCAAGAGTTTAGTTCCCAGCGTTTTGGTTGTGGGATTCGGGCGGTTCAGGGTAATATGGGTTCTGTATCTGGGGATCCGTAGTAGGGATCCTTATTATAAGGATGCGGCTGTTTAAGATTCTACATGAGCTACTAAACCTGAGGAATATAGGGGCGTAACTCATTACCAATACCATTTTGGGGTTCTTTTTTATGGCTCTAGTATCATATCCCCCCCAAACCTTAGTCCAAGTATTAAGGCCCCTACATTGACTATGCTGGTCTCCTGAGATTCGATTTGTCAAGGGTCCCAGCGGGTTCACTATCAGGACTTGTTTTGACTCGGTTTTGCCGGCATTTCTGGTTTTTTGGTTCAGGGAAAAAAAAGGTTTCAGAAAGGTTGTTTCCGGTGTTTTCAAGTTTAGGGACGAGCATCTCCCGAAACTGAACGTGATTTCACATACATGTTTTCTTGGAGAGCCCAGGAAGAAAGGAAGCAAGACAGCAGCGTCGCATGGTGGAATCCTCCGAATCCTGCGCGCGGGCCGCGTTTTAAACCCTAAACCCTAAACCCTAAAGAGTCAGCGCAGGAACAGCCCTTTTTCGCTAAACCGATGTTTTGAGCTGCCGACCCCTCCCTAATGTAGGAACCTGATTAAGAAACCCTGGGCCTATAACCCCAAAATAGTAGGATTCATATAAGGAACCCTGATGAAGGCCCAAGGTTTCTTAATCAGGTTCCTACATTAGAGTCCCCCCAACCCAAACAAGGAGGCACAAAAGAAACAAGTACCAAAACCCACAAGATGCACAAAAAAAACGTGGTGTAATGATGCGAATCATGCGGGCAAGAAGCACCCAGCCAAAAAATCGTTGTGAAATCAGAATTCAGGTGAGTCTTGTCATGCTGATTCAAAGAAAAGAAACAACAGCGAAGCGTGTCACTCTGGAATAGTGCAAATCCTTCGCCCAGGCTACGTTTTCAGGCATGTAGCACACGAAGCCGAGAAAGCACAAGCTGAAAAAGAAGGCCGGACATGGACGTCATCACCCCCCCCCCCACCCCCTTTTCCCCCACCCCAGCCCCCAAAAAACACCAAAGAGGCAACCCTTAAAAAACAGAGCCCGGAAATAGCGCAAAAACGTGCTGCGCGTTCCTGCGCCGTTTGAGTGGGGGAAGCAAAACAGACACCTCGAGCAATCATTTTCAGGCAACCGTGAAATCTGCTGAATCCGTCGCGCAGGCCACGTTTTCGTGCAAGCCATACATGAATCTTCAACGGCGTGGCCCCAGAAATCGCCCCGAGGACTATGTAAAATCATCCCTGTTCCCGAACCCGCTTGCAGGGTTACAGGAGCGTAGAATCATGCCTTAGTAGCTGAGTAGGTAACCTTTCCCCTTTTGGGGCTCATGTAATCCTACCATAATTGAAATTCAAGGTTAACGCTAACCTTTTTTGGGCTAGGGTACTCAGCGCCTAAGACGCCAAGTATGTCTGTGTGTGTTGTGGGTTCGGGTTCAGGATTCAAGGTTCAGGTTTAGGGTTTGGGGTGCACATCATCGTGGACCTTACTACCCTAAACCCTAAGCTCTAGCCCTTGCTCTCGGAAAGCAGGTGGATCCGCTTTGAAGGTCTTCTGCAGACCTGACTGCAACGTTCCAGATCTGTTTTACCCCTGCTTGAAGGTTCGCGGGCACTTATAAGTAGGGTGACAAATGAGATAACTGATTACATATGCAACCGATCAATAGCCAAAGCAACTGCTTGAAACCTGCTTATAACTGGCCCTGAATCTTCAAGTAGTAGTTAATCTAGAGGCCTTAAAAATTACCTACACTATTTTGGGGGTTCCTTATTATCATTACAGTATAAAAAAACTCATTCTAATTATGAAGGCCCCTACATTACGCTGCTAGAGCGATCCTTTCTATCTGCTCACGCTCCACGGAGGAGCCTATCAGTGGCCCTGTTCGTCCAATCCCGTCAGAGCGTCTATCTTCACTTCATCTTATACCTCAAGGCAGCCAAAGGGGCAAGGCCACTGTGAAGCTTATTTCGTGGAGTAAAAGCACACAGGCTGCTTGGCATCGGGGAGCTACAGTTTCAGTAAGACGGAATGCATCCTGCATCCTCGCCCTTATCCCCTAGCCTCTACCCTAACCCGGAATAACCTACTTTTTTAAGGACATATATAAGGAAAGCATACTAAGGAACCCTAAAAAGGTAGATTCTTTAGGGTCCAGGTAGCTCCTACTGATGTGGAGCAGCCTAGTCTCCGCCATTCGGTGTGCGCACGAGTAGTTCGCAAAACGGCGTCTGCCCATGCCCACGCTGACGTGTATTTCCCAAACCCTTAACACTAACCCTACCTTAACCCTACGTAACCTACCTTTTTAAGGACTTATATAAGGAAATCATAATAAAGAGCCCTAAAAAGGTAGGTTCCGTAGGGTCCAGGTAAGCCCTAAACCCTACCGGTCGACAAGTTTGGGTTTGTGAGAAGCATTCCAAGCGAATTCACTTAGATGCCTGCATCAATCAACCATCACATGGGTTCTGTGGCTTAAGTTTATGGTTAGGGTTCAGGGTTTAGGGTTTAGGGTTGAGGGTTTAGGGTTTATGGTGCAGGAGGAATCATTTGCTATTGGATTCAAGCTCTGTTGGCATTTCTTATGCACCAAAGTCAGAAGTCTTTCATGGTCTCTGCTGCAGCTTCCAGCTGTCAAGTCAAAGCCAGGCAGCAACACAGGCTTGTTGAACGAGCCTTTCACGTATTGAATTATTGAATCATTAAACTTGTTTGCGGAGGTGAACAACTGAATAACAGTCTATCACTGTGTTAGAATGAGAAGCAAGCAGAATCGGAGAGGTCTACTCGTCCTACTTGTAAGATCCGGTTGCCACCAGATGCCAAACATACATTTCTGCAGCCATGGTCTGATTCCTAAACTGCAGAAAGCCTAAAGTTTAAAGCCCCAAAGCCTAAACCAACCCTTGGAACCCAAAACCGTACCTTCCTGCAGCCTTAACCTTGAACTTTTAAAGGGGTACTATTGGGTTCTGTACTATAATATAGATTTCTATACCTGGATCCCCTTTAAGGGGCACAAGAGGGAGGTACCTATCAAGGCACCCTTTAAGAGGGGGCCAATGGTCGTTTTTCCGGTTCTCCCGGAAGTCGAGCCCGCCGTCGGCGAGACCGACCTGGGTGTCCTGGAAGCCGAGCGGGAGCTGACCCAGTACTTCCAGCTTCTGTGCTTTCGTTATTTCTTTTTAGGGTTTACGATTTCTGTACTTTCTTTATTTGTTTGGAGGGTTTAGGGTTTAGAGTTTAAGGTTTAGGGTTTAGGGTTTGTAAATGGTTTGTATGGTTTTCATGGTTTTAAAGGGCCTTTTTTGTGGGGCGCGTGTGTGTCTTTATTTTACCGGGTGCTAGGCAGGGTCCTTCTTTTTTCAAAGATTCTTTTTGGTTTTATGGGGTTTGGTGGGGTTTATGTAAGGCACCCAAAACTTGCAAACACCGTCAGCTTTAGTTTTTTGGTCATTTACAAGGGCTGTGTAAAGGGCTTAAAGGGTCATACGACGGTACATGGGTCTTATGGGAGAATTATGGCTGCAGTAAAAAATGTGGTTCCGCGCCTCTCATGAGAGCTCCATGGAGGGTTAACATACCTTGGGATCCCAAAACCTACCGCTTTAAGGGTTCTAGCCTCTAGTTAAGGGGTCAGAACCTACTATTTTGGAGAGTTTGGGGCCACAGGTAGGTCTTATGGGGTAGTATGGGGGTGTCATGCCAGCGCTGTCCCTTCCAGTTGTTTCATCCATACGGGCGTCATATGACTTTACAGGGTCCAGCCTGTGTCGGTGTCAGGCGCCAAATATTTCCAAACACTGCGAGGATCTTACAAGGTTTCTAAGCAGGGTTTTAGGGCTTTACTGGGTTCTCCCATGCTGATGGACATTTACACTGTCCTTTTTTTGGGGGTTTCCTACGTTTTTTTGTTTAGAAGGGTTTTGGACAGAGGTTTCCGATTTCTGCGAGTTCTCCCATGCCCAGCTTGTGGGCTCTTCCGGGATCCAAAAGCATAGTATTGCAATCATATTGCCACTGCTTCTGGGAAATAGTGCCCCAACCAAAAACCGATAAAGGCGTCTACAAGCCTGTAGAGCTCGATTGTAATTCCTAAAAAATCACCATCTTCGCTAAGCCTGTTGCAACAAAACCCTAAGACCTTGAACCCTAAAGCCTAGACCTCATGCTCTTCTCTACTTGGAGGATCATGAGCCTTAGTAAGTACAGTTATAATACATTTATAAGTACCCCGAACTGGGGTTATAGTTCATAATCTGTACAGTTACCTTAGTTACAACTCTAGTTAGTATGTACCATGAACCTTGAAGCAACCCTAAACCCTAAACCCTAAACCCTAAACCCACTGAGGACAACGGCACTGCAGAATTCTCTACGCTACTTGGCGCCTGCACACTCGAACAGCCCTGTGAAAGTCGCCAGTCCCGCCAGGGAGGACAGAAGTTTCTTGGGAGTTTCCGAAAATTAGGGGTACCTTATTTGGGGGTCCTTATAATAAGGATCCTATTATTTAGGGTATTTTTTTTTACGGTCCCCTATTTTCGGAAACTCCCTTTTGTTTGTTTTGTAAGGGGTTTTCGTTCCGTTCAAGATTGTAGAACGGTTGTTATATAGTTTGAGAAAGCTGTTATGGGCATTACATGGCTTAGATGGTATATTGTCATAAGGGGTCTTTTTCCTAGGCCCCATAAGTTAACCCTAAAAACCTACCCGAATACCCGATCCTATAAAGCACCACGCAGCAGGACTTCGCCAAAGTTCTGGCAGCGAAACTTCTGGCGTTGGGAGAGCAGCTGCTGCGACAAGATGCTGAATTTAGGGAGTTGCGCCGATCTGCCACTTCGGTGCCCCCGGAAGTTAATGTGCTGCGGGAGGAGAACGCCATGCTTGCAGCTATTCGCCCTGGTATTGCAAAGAACTGAATCCTAAGCTCCGTAGCCCCAAACCGCAAGTTCTGACTTTGAAGCGAACAACAAGTAACAAACCCAAGCCCACGCCCTAAACCCCTAAACCCCTAAACCCCTAAACCCCTAAACCCCTAAACCCCTAAACCGCTAAACCCTAAACCCGCTTCGCCCAAGGCTCGCAACCAGCAGGCCTTTGAGGAGGCAGCGGAGCTTTCGGCAAGGCATGGGGCCCTCGAATGCGACCCCTGACTTCATTATGTAGATTTTGTTAAAGAGAGCAACCTTTTACGGACTGATTTTGTAGTGTTTTCGATCAGATGTTTCAGTCACGGTAGTTTGTTTGTGATTGCCGAAGTTCGCTGGCTTTGTTGGAACTTTGGCTGTTGGAGGCCAGCGTTTAAAGGGGTTGGAACATGGGATCTTAGGGTTTAAGGCTTCGGAGTATTCGGTTCCGGGAAACCCTAAACCCTAAACCCTTTTTGGGATAGGTCAGGGTTGAGGCTTCAGGCCGCTGGTGCTAAGAACCCTGCTTCATCTTGGGTTTAGGGTTTAGGGTTTAGATTTAGGGCTTAGGGTTTAGGGTTTAGGGTTAGGGTTTAGGGTTTAGGGTTTACGGTTCTTCTGGCTGGCTCTTCGGACTTTAACTTTTTGGGTTTCTATATGAACTTTCATAAGGAGGCTAAGAGTTTAACTTTTAGAAACGTTTAGGAGGGGTTCAGAAGTCAGAACCCTAAACCCTAAACCCCCAAACCGTCAGGAGAGGGAGGCCGCGAAACGGGAAGTTGAGGCTGCGGAGGAGCTGGGCGGGTTTTGGTTTGGGGTTTAGGGTTTAGGATTTAGGGTTTAGGGTTTAGGGTTGACGGTTTGACCATTGTAGGGTTTTAACCTGAACCCTAAACGGAAGCCTAAACCATCAACCCTATAAACCCCAAACGGTTTAGGAAGTTTAGGGTTTGGTTTATGGGTCTACATTGTGCAAGCTAGTCCCTTCGGAGCTGCGGGGACCTTTAATCCACAAACACCAAGTCTGCGTAAAGTATACCTTGAGTCCCAAAGTCTCGAACCATCAGACATGCTTCCGTTTTCTGGCTAGTTCTGTTAGCACATCGAACTGTTACCCCTAAATCCTAAACCCTCTAAATGTGCGGACATGGTAATTCTCGTGATTCTAGTGCTCCACTCGAGTCTTCAGGGTTATTTCAGGAATTGCGGTCCAGGGTTTAGAGTTTTAGGTGCAGGGTTCAGTTGGGTCTGAGGTTCAGGGTTTAGGGTTTAGTAAGGGTTTAGGAGGACTTAATGTTTCGGGTTTGGGGTTTACGGTTCAGGGTCTCGATTTCTTTCAATGTTTGGGTCGAATTCTGCGTTGTCAGCGGCAGGAGGACATGGATGCGCTGGCAAGCAAGGTGAGTGCAGCAAGGACAGGCTCGAAAAACCTTAAACGATCCAGGGGCTTAGCAAGTTGCATTTAAGTAAGGCAGCTAAAGTTGTAGCTGCTTTTCCACCCGATTCGCACGTACTTGCAACCCTACTTACTCAGTAAGGGTTTAGTGGAAGCAGTATGAGGGTAGGCATGATCAGTCATGTCTGCACCCCTTATATAGTTATACTAGAATGTCCCCCCAAACCCTACTGTCATTTTTAATTTCCTTATTGTGCCCTTATAGAAATCTGCAGCTCATCACGACCACCACCACCACCACCACCACCACCTCCACCACCTCCACCACCTCCACCACCACCTCCACCACTGGACCACCACCTCCACCTGCACCTCCAACAACAACAGCACCGGCAACAACAACAACAACAGCCACCACAACCACAACTGCAACCCCAACGGCAACCGCAACCACAACTACAACCACAACAACAACAACAGCAGCAGCAGCAGCAGCAACATCACCACCACCACCACCACCACCACCACCAACACCGCCACCAAGAGCAACACCACCACCAACAGCAACAACAGAACCATGACCAGCACCAGCACCAGCGAGGTTTCGATTGTTTCGATATCTAGGCAGAGCCGCTTCTGGAGACTTTTGCAGCTGATTTCTTATCGACATGTATCCGGGCCGAAGACCTCCTCGATCCACTCAGAGTCACGCAGATGCACTTGGAATTCCAAACATAAATGAATATGTTGAGGAATCCGTTCCTGTTGCGAAATTTCGTAGTCAGAATCACCCAGCTGCCGAGAATTCATAAATGAATACTTTATCGATCAATGTCGTGTGCATGGGACAGTTGCTGTAGTGCCGCAAGCTGTGCGGCATACGCAACTTTGCAAATGTCCCTGCAGGTTTTGATGGCTTTGAGGTGGCCCATGCATCCGCACCTCGGCACAGGGTTGTAGCTGCCGTAGTTGCAGCTGCTGCATGAAGAAGTTTACCACAGGCTTTCAGCCTTAGACATTCGCCAGAGCATGGCTTCACTGCTCTTTTTCAGAGGGCCGAAAAGGCATGTTACCAATGCGGAATGCGGTCGCGCCCCCTGTCTGCAAGATCTTGTTCAGAGCCGTCTGATATGATGGGCCACTCCAAAGCAGATGGTTTTCGCATTGCCTGACCGTGCCGAGACAACACTACTCGGCGGCCGCTTCTGCTGGTTTTGCGGCAAGAGGGGTCTGGATGGAGACGCCGAGCCCGACGTCGAGGAGGCTTCGCGTCCATGTGAGACGGAGCCCAGCATGCATCTGCTGGGTATTCGCATGCTTCGGAATTCCATTCGGGCTGTGTAGCTCCTAGCCACTGCAAGTATCCCCTGCGCTACTCTCGGGCCAGGAACATTTTACGGCGGCAGCGAGGACTGCAGGTTTCGAAACGACAGTCAGCGCTTCCGGCGCTATCGTGCACATGGACGAGATGATCGGTGCGGAAGCATGAGCCAGCGCTATTGCTTTCTTTCTGCGCTAGCGGCGCGGCTTCCTGAGTTGAAGATCGTCGTCCACGATGACGCGTGTCACCTGCGGCGTATGGCTGAGTCCGAGGCGGGTGTCCGGGAGTTGACCCAGCGTTTGGCGCGGGACATTCACTACACTGATGAGTACCACACCCCTGGGCACGTAGGCTCGTGTTGTCGTGAGCCTTGTCTTCCCACCATTGACACTCCCGAGCACTTTTCCCACGAGTATCGCAGAGTCGGTGAGCTCCTGTTTGTCGCCTTCGCCGCCTTCGCCCACACCTTTCATCACATGGGATCTTACATGGCGAAGTTTGCAGCGATGGAGGTCGTGGACGTCCATAACATACTTGCAGTGCAGATTGCCGCAGCGCGGAAGGGACGGGCACGCGATCGAGAAATCCGCAAGCTGCAGGTAGCGCAGTCGGACCAATCCGTCTGAGTTCCATCATACTGTAAATCATACTTTCCTACTGCTGTAGCAATCTATTTGAGTGTGTGCCTGTCATAACTGAGATTAGTTTTTCTACGCCTATTTCATTCTGGACATGCCTTTCTCTGACCCCGTGCCCGAAACCCTCACTGACATCTCCAGCGCTTTGGGATTCAGTTCCTTCTAATTGTGGGGCCCCTCTAAGCATGCTTCCTGACATCAATGAACGCGCCGTGGTGCGAGGGGGTGGGTGGCAGCGATGTGGTGCCAGTGGCCAACAGCAACAGCAACCACAACGACGACGACGGCCACCGAAACAGCAACAGCAAGAACAACAACGACAAGGACAACAACAACAACAACGACGACGACAACAACAACGACAACAACGTCAACAACAATTTCGGGACCGTGGACCCGGAGCCCGGAAGCCAGAAACCGGAACCCGGGGGTCCGGAACCCGCAACCCGCAACCCGGCACCCGGCCTGGGCCCGGGACCCGGAACCGGAACCCGGGGCGTGCTGGGTGCAAGAAAAACGATATCCCAGAAACCCCAAGCCCCAAAACCTTAAGCCGAAACCTTAAACCCGAAACCCCAAACTCTAAACCTAAGCCCGAAACCTTAAACCTGAAACCCTACACCCGAAACCCTAAGCCCGAAACCGAGATCCTCAACCCTCAACCCTAAACCCGAAATCCACGACAAAAGAGGGAGGAACCAAAGCGGCGGAGGACCTCTGAGGCTGAGGCTTCCGGAGAGCAGGAGTCCGCCTCGCGGGCCCTAGATTTGGAGAGGCCAGGACCCTTTGGGCGAAAGCGCTTGTATACAGCGTCTTTAAAGGATCCATATTTCAAGGACCTCTAGAATCTATAGGGCTCCTTTAAAGGATCTATAGGGTCCTTAGGGTTCCTTTAAGGGCTTTATAGGGCTCCTTTACGGGATCTATAGGGTTCTATGAATGGAGCAACAGGAAGGATCGCGCCTGGGGTTTTGGGTTACCTGCATTTTTGCCTCGGGATTTACTGTTCATGGGACTTACCAGGATTCGGGGCACATCCAACGGTTGTGTTGTTCCATGGAGATTTGAAAAGTTTTGCAAGTCGAAGTCTTTGTGTTCGGGTTCTATCGGTTTTCCAAATTTGTGTGTGTTTTGTGCAGGGGCTTACATATTATGTTGCACATAGGGCATAGCACTGCTTGGCGCAAGCTGGTAGGATGTCGAGAAGGGTGACTGCCATCTGGAGGGGTCAAGCCTTCAACAACGAAGCCCGAAGCCCTAAACCCTAAACCCTAAATCCTAAACCCTGAAGCCTAAACCCGGGACCCAGAGTTGCCCCAGGAAGCGTGGCCAGGATCTGGCGCAGGCCCTCTCGCAGGTGGGATCGGGAGCAAGGGCGCGTTTAGGGCTTAGGGGATCTTGAGGTATTTCGGTTGGCTTAAGCTTTAAACATGCATCACTCAAAAGTGCCGTGTGTGCAGGGTGTGCTATGGTCTGGCATGATGAGGTTGGGCTTGATGTGGCAGGGTGATTGGTGTGTGTGTGTATGTGCACGTGTGTATGTCTGTCTGTATGTTTGTTTGTAAGTATGTACGTACGTACGTATGTAGGTACGTATATAAAACATATGTATGTATGTATGTATGTATGGAAGTATGAGCCCGTCAGTCTAAGCTGCCCATGTGCTTCAAACAACGGTTGGCTTATGCGGGTTGCTCTTCAAAGTGCAATTTTGGACAGGCCTTACTACAGGTTTCAAAGTCGGAGTTCAAATCATGGCGCGCTGCCACGGCTAAAGTCCTGGGGTGCAACGGGCCTGGGGAAAACGCAAAAATTGCATTGGCATTGACGGGGGATGACTGTGACCCACAGTTTCTGGATCTTCTGCAGCGCTGTTGCTTTTGGCGTCGATTCCTTTGGAAATTCACAGCCTTTCAGGAGGAGTTTCTTAGGCTTTTGAACAAGGGCGGGTTGGCAAATCGGCCAACCGGGTCTTTGGCACGATCAGCGCTGCTTCTCGGTTGGACTGTTGAGGGTGCTGCCCTGATCCATCTGTGGTTTGGGTCCTTGGATTGGTTGAGGTGCACGGGGAAGTTTCTACATTTTGCTTTGTCCCAGACTTGGATGCGAACGGTGTGTGCTGAACTTGCAGAAAGTAGACCTGGCTTCAACTTGCGTGCGGTCGATCTTCAAGGAATGCAGCGATTGTTCGTGCAACTTCAGCCTGATGAGTTGGGCATTGTTAAGTTTTTTTGCAAATGGAGGAAACTACACAAACGACATAGTGTCCAAATGGGATTTTTCCAAAGACTCGACGTGCCCGAATTGCCAGTTGCCGGACTCCCGGTTTCACCGTATCTTCGGGTGCCAGGCCTATGAAGGTTTCCGCTCAAAATTTCCTGGGCTTTTCTCGCAACTGCGCAGATTGCCGGAAGCTGTTTGGCGGTTTGGTCTGGTGCCTTGGTGTGCTGACGCTTGGCCTCTCCTCAAACAGCTACACGTGCAACCTCTGTGCCACACGCATCCCACCACTCGCACCGCTTTGCACATCTTCGTTGACGGCTCATGCTTTTGGCCCACCAATCGGTTGTCATCTGTTGCAGCTTCTGCAGCGGTTATTGCTGACATGTCGTGCAAGACCGATGGCACTGTCCACCCGTGTGTTTTGCCAGGGAGTGAACAGTCGAACGACAGAGCTGAGATATACGCAATCATACTTGCCCTTCAGCTGTCTCAGCATGGCACTGTGTATTCAGACTGCCAATATGCTATTGAAGTTGCTTGGGTTCGGATGGATCGTTTGCGACAATCCTCCCGCCCACCACTGATGAAGCACGAGGATTTGTGGGAGGTTTTTGATTCCTTAGTGGTTGAGCGGCCGGCGCAGTCGGTGTCCATCTTAAAGGTTCAAGCCCATGTGAGTTTAATGACAGTGCTTCCAGACTTTTTGGACAAGTGCCGGCATTACAATCACATTGCAGATGCTGCTGCAAAGCGTGCAGCGCTTGATTCAGAACTTTTCTCGTTCAACCAGCTGCGTGTGATAATTATTAAACAAGAGGAGTTACGAAAAGTTGTCAAACAGTACCATACCTTTTTGATCCAATGTGCTCGACATGAGTTCGCCAAAACGGCTGGCAACCGTGCATCCACGTGGTTTGATGTGTCACTCTTGGATGTGTCCACTCAATGTTCTTCGCATGTCGCCTTAGTTAACGATGAGGCTTTGAGGCTTTGCCCGTACTCTTATGAGTTTGCAATTGCCCTGTTGTCATGGGCCAACGGCTTACAGTGGGCTCACAGCCACTCGCATGCGAATACATCAATGACCGAACTTCTCGTAAATTTCATCTTTGCTACGGGGACGCGCCCTCCTGTGAATGTCAATCGTTTCCGAGATGGCAAGCGACCCGCATATGCGATGAGGGACAGATGCACACAAGATTTGCCGCTCGAAGCATTCACGTTTGCTGAGGATCTGCGCATGTTTCAAGCTGCCCTGAAATGGTTCAGGAAACGTGCGAAGGTTGATCTACTCCCAGGGGATTTCGTTGTCAATTGCAGAAGTTTGTACGTCTTGGGCTACAGTCGCCCTACCAAAGGCANCCCTGAAATGGTTCAGGAAACGTGCGAAGGTTGATCTACTCCCAGGGGATTTCGTTGTCAATTGCAGAAGTTTGTACGTCTTGGGCTACAGTCGCCCTACCAAAGGCATTTCTTACCGCATACGTCATGTGTGTGAGCCTGACCCCCGCGCTCACCTGCAAGATCTGTTTATGCAACGTTCAGCCAGGAAGTGGCGATTCGATTTCCACATCAATCCGCCACATGTTAACATTCCATGATCGTAGTGTTTATCCGCTGTGACATGGCCACGCACCTGCCGGGTTATGTTCACTGTAGCTCAGACTACGCAAAGCGTCAAAGTCAAAAATGTTTGTTTGTTTGTTTGTTTGTTTGTAGGTTTGTCTGTGTGTTTTTTTGTTTTGTTTTGTTTGTTTGTTTTGTTTGTTTTGTGTGTTTGTTTATTCTTTGCTTGTCCTTTTTATTTGCGCATGTGTGTCTGTGTGTTTGGATGTGCGGTATGTATGATGCATGTATTGAATACCGTGCATGTGATGATGATGCTGTGTTTCTGATACAGGTCGAGAGAGAGAGGGTATACAAGCCGATAGTTGACAGGTAGATAGACAGCAGGTTAGATCGTTCAGCCGAAGTTGCATGTGGCCTGAGAGACAATTAACAGTCTCACGAAGTGTCTGTGAAGGCTACTTGGATCTGTTGTGTTACAAAGTTTTCTTCTCCGAATGGCTGCCTTTCTGTCTGTGTTTGCATGCGCATGTATGTATGTATGCATGTACGTAGGCATGTATGTATGTATGCATGCATGCATGTATACACACATTCACACATACAAATTTCTATATAGACACATATTAAAGCCCTCGACCCGTATACAAGTCTGAGCTATCCTGAAAAACTAATGCTGCTTAGGGTTCTTCCTTTACGTGTCGTATGTTCTACCCCAAAACTCGTCTTAATTGTTAAGGCCTGGATGGGCGTCTGTCTCGTCTGTCCGTTTTTTGCCTGATACGGAGACTTGCCGGAAACCACTAACTCCAAGCCAGCAGATTGAATCTTGCGGCTGACAGTGGCCAATCGTTCACAGCTTGATGAGGTGTCATTGTTGATGAATCCCAAACACCAGACCAAACCCCTTCAGAACCTAAACCGTAGACTCTGAACCCTTAACCCGAAACCCGTCGACTCCCTGCAAGGCGCTCCACCAGCGCCAGCGGGTTGCAGACGAAGCCGAGCATCGTGCCGTCGCAGCTGAGCGCGACTTGGTTGCTGCTGGAGAAGATCCTGCGTGTGCAGGAACGGTTGAGCGCAGAGTTCATAGAACGGAACCGGTCGTTCTTAGTGTAAATCACAGTAGACGCCTGATCAACTTAACAACCAGCCTCCCTTAGCAATGACTACAACCAGGCTCCTTTTTACAAAGCGGCCTGATTGATCGTGGTTCTACGCTACAAAGGCAAAGAAATGCCTAAACAACCCCAATAAGCTTCGTAAACCCCCGTAGGAAACAAGTTAAACACTATACAATCCTGTACACTGTACAACATTATAGCACCCTTTCAAGTTGTACGAATGCATATCTCACTCAATCAAACATTGTCAAGCCTTACAGCAACTCTCTCAGCCCTCCACAGGTGAGAAGTTTAACCTGGAGGCGACGACGTCCGCCGCGCGCGCGGAAGCGAACACCTCGGCGTCCGTGGCGGAGGCGGACTCCCAGAAGACGAAGGCCCGGGTTTTGTTTAATATAGAGGCCTCAATTAGAACAGGGTTTTGAGGTTTTTTGTGCTATAGTCCCTAAAAGGAGCCCCAAAACAGGGTAGGTAATCATTACGGCCTCTATAGCAAGTGTTTCTTTCAGGATCCCTTTGCGAGGTTTACAAGGATCCAAGCGGTTTGCAAGAAATGATGCATAACAAGGGCTTCGGGTTTAGTGCGTTTTGTTATAGGTCCTTCGCTTTCCTACAGGGCTTCGTAGGATCTTCCAAGGGTGTTACAAGGGTCTATGGAGGTGTTTTTGAAGGCTTTGCAAACCTGGAAACAAACACGATCCCGGTTCTGTTGTTTAGCTTCTGGCCACCCATGACCACAAACATTCTTCTTGCCATCGGCATCAGTCTGACAGCTTGAAAATGATATTATCATGGCCCCGAAGCCTTGTCTGAAATGAGAACTGACATTGCAGCTCAATAGTGACAGCAGTATCAACATACCTCAATTATAGTGTCACACTGATATTGATTTTTCCTACCGAACCGTGCTGTGGACATCCAACCAGAAAGTTTAGCCCCTGAGTCCTCAACCCTGCTACTCTAAACCGCAAGCTCTAACCCCCAAAGCCGAAAGGCTCCTGAAACCCTAAACCTTAAACCTTGCTTTAGGGCGGGTTTGGGTTAGGGTTTCGGGCCTGGCGCGGCCATTGCTGCCCTACCGACTATGCCAACATTCATTCACATGTAAACTTAGGGCGGGCCTTTTTTCAGCCTTGAATTTCCTGGAAGCTCCGACTTTCTGCTCAAACACTGGATGCCAGCACGGAGAGAGCCGATACAAATACTCTACCTTCCACATGTTGTCGACCGTGCCACTGTGCGGCACTTGCAAGGCATCTCCTATTGAAGGGCTTACCTTCTTATCAAAAACTTGGACAACAGACGCGAAAGCAATTGCTGCACTGAGTCTACGCTGTCTAGGTGGCGTCCACATCTTCTGCCAATACTTGGGAACAACAGGTGCGTGAACTTGCTTGTCAGCAGCCCGCACTCCCAGACAACAAGCACATGAAAACGCCTGACTGCAAAACAAGCAGCATTGACTTAGATAAGGTAACAGTAGTGCGTAAACATGTTTGCTGTCATCCCACCACCCACCCCGCCCCCACACCCCCCCCCACACACCACCCACCCCCCCACCCCAACCCGCAACCAAACCTACATACACGCAAACTGACGCGCGAGCAGCTGACAGATG
>BGNK01000029.1:208863-227721 GCA_003297005.1 Symbiodinium sp. clade A Y106 | reverse complement strand
CCCACCCACAACGAATAAGAAGTTGAAGCTGAGGATGTGATTTGGACACGGGCATAAGGGCTTACTTGGGTGGCTCAACTGTGACCGCGTCTAGGTTTAGGGTTTAGGGGTTTGGAGGTTCATGTTCATGTAAGGTACAGTTGTGAAGTACCTGATCTGGGGTCGTATCTAGTTGTATGTACAGTTACCATGCTTATATCCCTAGCTACTAAGTCCAATGAACCTTTATGTCATAGGTTTAACAGATGAATGAATTTCGACAAAAGCTTGCCCTGGTAGAAATCCGGAACAACACTACCTAACATCCCAAACCCGGAACCCCCAAAGCCCTAAACCCTAAACCCCGGACCTCAAGCCCTGAACCCTGAACCCTAAGCCTCAGGCCCTAAAACCCCAAAAGCTTGGCCGAAAGCCTTGAACGCCCAAACGGGTTCAGGGTTCAGGGTGTAGGGTTCAGGGTGTAGGGTTTAGGGCGTAGGGTTTAGGGTTGAGGGTGATGGTGTAGAGCAACCCTAAAAGCCTAGGTTCCCGAGTGGTACCCGTTTGCCCTTTCTAGTTCAGGGTCCCCTTATTGGGAAAAAGGGTACCCTTATTATAATGGGGCTACTCAGAACCTAGTATAGTAGCCTCTAAACCCTAAACCCTAAACCCTTATAGATTCCTTTAAGGAACCGTTGTAATTCCTTTTTAAAGGTAGTAGAATCTCGTATCACTCGTATCCCTAGAAGCCCTGGAACCTTCAAATCGCCAGGCCACTCTCCAGCGCCTGGAAGCACAGCTGGCCGAGAAGGCTGGAAAGAAGTAGTATTTAGCTAAATATTGCCTAAATTCAGGGATCCTTAAGGGTTCCTTTAAGGGATCTATAGGGTTTAGGGTTTAGGACAGGGGCTTAAATAACTAGCAATACTATTTTGGGGGGTCCTTATTATAACAATGGTACAATGGGCCCCCAAACCCAATTAAAATTATTAAGGCCCCTATATTAGTTGGCTAGGGGCCTTAATTTAATAGTTGGAACAGGGTTTTGGGGCCTCCTACAGTATAACCATACATTGACTAGGAGGGATGTTGTTGTTGCACTAGGTTCCTGAGTAGTACCCTTCCGGCCCTTTTTTTAAGGTTCATCGTTCCTATGCTGCACCTGCGCGGAAGTGGAGTATTTTTTGCTGTGGCCCCGCCGGGTCTTTTTAGACCCGATGTAGTACACCAGACATTTTTTGTTATTGGCTCGCCGGGTTCGGTGGGGCCGCAGCAAAACAAAACACCACCCGGACCTTGCCGAAATCGCCCCAGCCCACAGTGAGTGAGTGAGCTTCCGGACGGGGCCACAGCAAAAGAAAAAACACCACCCCGGTCCGGGCGGGGCCGCAGCAAAAAAAAAACACCACCCCGGCGGGAGGCATCGCCGCCCAGGCCCGCAGTGAGTGAGTGAGCGTCCGCGCGGGGCCGCAGCAAAAAACAAAACACCAGCCGGGCCCGGCCGGAAAAGTCGCCAAGAAAAGAAGTGAGTAAGCATCGCGGTCCAGGGCCGCAGTGAGTGAGTCTTTTTTTTTAATTTTGTGGCCCCTTTTTGCTCGTGCCCCGTGTCATTGGTTTCTAGAATTTTTTTTTGCTGTCGTCCCCGGGTGTGCAAAGTGTTTTTTGTTTTTTGTTGCGCCCCGTTGGGCGGCGCGACTTTTCGGCGAGGCCAGAGCCAAAAAAAACCACGGGGCACGAGCAAAAAGGGGCCACAACACAAAAAAAAACACCCTGGCCGCACCGCACCCTGCGCGGGCACCACTGGCACAGCCGGCGCCTCGTCCGAGGCTTTGCCGACCCTTTTCGGTGCGCGGACGACGAGGATGTGCTCTCCTCCGCGCCTCTGGAGACGGTGATCCAATACATCAATTCTTTGGACAGGGACCGCGAGGCAACCTGGACAGAGGCTCTGGCAGAGCGTGATCAAAAAGAGAATCGGGAACTTAGCATGTCCATGAAGACCGAGAAAGGGCTTTACATGCTCCAGCGAGCAGATGGCATCAATACACAGGAACTCGCCCGCCTGAAGACTCTGGCACGCAAATTTTTGCAACGCAGCTCAGCTTTGATACAGGGCTTTATGCAAATTCCATGAATGGACAAAGTCTCAAAAGCCTACCCCGAAATGGACATAGAGACAGAGTTCCTGACAGGCAAATGGCACTTGCCTATGCTAACCGGTACCCAGATGTCATAGGATCTTCTAACAACTAGTCGATGTAGATTCAGGTTCACAGGCCGACCTAGGAGCTGGTGAAACGAAGGTTACCCCTATCATTTAGGGGCTTCTCAGGAGCCTAGATGAGGGATGTTGTTATTGAAGTATTGCATAATAGGGTTTCGGTTAGTGTGGACAGGGCTCACCAGGCATATCGGTGAGTGCAGATTTTGGTTTTTTCTGGCGACGCGAGTCGTAGATATACTGCTGTGTATCTCTTCGGGTTTTAATGAGGTTCTACTTTGGGTGTTATGGGGTTTGATAGGTTTTGAGACCGAGCTTATCATCTTGCAATAGTAATAGACGTTTACCAGGGTCTTTATGTGGTCGTGCAGCAATGGCTTATGAATATTTCATATATTGGCTGTATCATTGTTACTAGAATACACCCCACACCCTTATTCTAACTATGAAGGCCTCTCAAGCCTTAAAGAACCCGAAAAGAAGCCCTGAAGGAATCCCTGAATAAAACCTTGAACCCTGAGTCTCCACGGTACAGGGTTTAGGGTTTAGGGGTTTAGGGGTTTGGGGTTTATGGGCATTAAAGAAGCCCCGCAGGCCGGCAGGCAGCAGAGCGAGGCGCAGCAGGCCGATGAGGGCTTCGTTAGAATTCGTTTAGGGTTCAGGGTTTATAGGGTTTAGGGGTTTAGGGTTTTGGGTTGTAGACGGCTTTTCCAAAGCCTTAGGGTTTAGGGTTTAGGGGTTTAGGGTTTTGGGTTGGAGACGGCTTTTCCGAAGCTTTATGGGGTTTCTCGTAAAAGTGTGCTGCAAGGCCTCCACAAGGTTTCAAGGGTTCCATCAGATGTTGTCGAGGGTGTTATCGAGATTGATATGGTAAAGAGGCTTTGTAACAAGCTTTTTAGAGGGCTTTCAGGAGGGCTTTTGGGTCTCAGCAATGTTTTTTTGGGTCTGGGTAGGCTTTCGGTGAGGTTTTGATTGGGCTGTGGGTTTGAGGTTGATAAGCAATTTTACTAGGTAGGGCTTTGGGACATTTTACATTTCCCTTATTGGGCTTAAGAGGATCTTGTTTACTAATATTTTTCAAAGGCCTTCAATTCGCCACCTAGTTTAGGTGGCTTATGGTCGAACTTCAGGCCGCATTACCCTAAAGCTTCAACGACCGTAAAATAAACCCTAAACTACCCAAACCCTAAACCCTGAACCGCTTCAGAACCCCCTTAAGGAACCCTTAAATTAAGCAGCCCTATCCGAATGCCTAAATGGAAGCGCAACACCACAGTCGGGGACCTGAGGTTTAGGGATTTAGGGTTTAGGGGTACCCAGAGACTCCAATATCCCTTAATTAAAGAATATGGAATATACGTTAAACGAAAGTAGGATCCCTAATATGATTTAAGAAATATTCCTTAATTGAGGGATATTGGAGTCTCTGGGGGTGAGACATGAAGACACGGTGAGCGCAGTAAATATCATGATGTTGCAGAGGTCGAGCGCCTGAACAGCAGTGCCAGTCTTAGGAAGATGATGCGTGTCTCGATCTTCGGACACGGACGCGCCCCCTCGAAGTCCAAGGGGAAGTGGAAAGGGTCCCAGTCTGCCTCGGGTGGGAGAGCTCCCAACACTAGCAATGATTACACTGAGTCCATGGGTCAAAGCGGAGAGGCTCCTCAGGAAAGGGGAGAAAGGGGAGAAGAAACGCCAGTGAGAGGACGGAGCCGTGTACGGGCAAACGCCATGAGTTATCATGAGTCGACTGATGGGATGAAAAGGAAGCGCTTCTGGATGTCTGGTGATGGTATAGGCATGTCATTCTGTGGATTGCAGATGATTGCAACTTTAATCCTGTATTTTGCATTGCATGTCAGCAGAAGTGACGGAAGGATATAAAGCTCAAAGCCGAGGCTTGCGCTCGCCATGGCGATGGGGGTCCATGACTTTAGTATGCTTGGCATCTTATCCAGTGGACTTTCTCAGCGCTGTGCGGATTTTGTACTTGCACGCTTTGCCGAACGTTTAGTTTAGGGTTTTAGTGCAAGGGTTGGGCCTTGTAATTAATTATGGGGTCAAAAACCCGCTATTGCGTGGGGTTTGGGGCTACAGGTAAACCTCACTGATGCTTTCAATCCTTTCCGGCTGAAGCCCTTAATGAATCACAACACTTAATTGGGGTTTTAAATAATTATAAGTACGGTACCTTGTTTATAACCCTATAGTTACTAAGTCCCGTGATCTTGTAAGTAGACCCTATAAGAACCCTTATAGAACCCCGTAAAAAGAAGCTTTGAAGGAGCCCTAAAACCCTAAGCCCGAAACCCCACAGAGACTCCAAAATCCCTTAATGCAGGAATATTCTTGACATCAGATTAGGGATCCTACTATAGTTTAAGGGGAATTCCTTAATTAAGGGATATTGGAGTCCCCTAAACCCTAACCCTATAGATCCCTGATAGGATTCCTTAAAGGAGCCCTTATAGATCCCTTAAAGGGACCCTAAGTATTCCTTAATTAAGGGATATTGGAGTCCCTAAACCTTAAACCCTAAACCCTAAATTGGAGTCTCTGGGCAGGTGGCCACGGCCCGCGGAGAGCTGGCGCAGGTCGAAACAGAGGCTGCGGGCCTCGAGGACGTTGCTGGGCCTCAGGTTTCTGTAAGGGTTTAGGGTTTAGGGTTTAGGGTTAGTTTAGGGTTTGGGGTTGAGGGTTTAGGGTTTAGAGTTTAGGGTTAAGGGTTTGGGGTTCAGGGTTTAGGGGGTTCCTTCAAGATAAGTATAAGCCCTTTTCGGATTCAGGGCTTTCAAGAGGTTAGGGTTTTGGATCTGAGGTTTTCGTCGCGGCAATAACAGTCCGAAGATATCGAGGTTAGTAGGTACCATCCCATGGTTATCACCTCAATTACAATGATCATTAGTTGCAGCAGCCTTTAACAATGGCAGCCGTGATGAAACTTTCTCTCTTAAGACGGTCGTCTTTCCATCACGCAAGGGCCGCTTTTGACTTCTGCTCGAGTTGTCGCCCAGTGTCCAGACCCAGAGAGCCCAATACCCCTTAATTAAGGAATATACCTTAAATTATAAGGGCCTTCATATCATGATTTATGCGATATTCCTTAATTAAGGGATATTGGGTCCTCTGGGGACCGCACACCTTTGGTGTCAGAACGTGGAACGGGACAGTTGCTGCACGGACAGGTCCATGTTACTTGAGAGCTGTACCCAGAGAGCCCAACGACCCGATAAACCCTGAAGTTATGCAAAGCTTCGTATCATGATTTTTGGTATATTCCTTGATTTTAGGGAGGTATTGGGCTCTCGTGGCCTACTTAAAGGTAGTAAGTAGGCTTCAGTAGGGTAGCTCTGTAGTTATATCTACTGCTAACCCAGATCAAAGTACTCCGAACTCGATGCTTATGTCTGCTTCTAATCCAATTTAAGGTACTTCTACCTCTATAGTTATATGCCTACGTCTGACCCAGATTAAGGTATTTCTAACTCTGTAATGAAAAATATACTTCTGACCCAGACGAAGGTACTTCATACTCTCAATTCATATGTAGTTCTAACCCAGACTCAGGTACTTCTACTCCATCTAAGTCCCATGATACCCTAAGAACTTCACCTCAAACCCCAAACCCTGAAAAAGCTCACATCCTAAACCCTAGTACCTGTATCCCCAAACCCTACAAAAATAGTAGGTTAGTAGGTTATGACCCCTTGACTAGAGGGTCGAACCCTTAAAACGGTAGGTTTTTGGATCCCCAGGCAAGCCCCAAAACCCTAAAGCCCATAGCCCTATGGATCCCTTAGTAGGAACCCCTTGAAGGAGTCCTTAAAAGGAACCCGAAATCCTACACCTTCAACCCCAAACCCCGAAAAAGCCAAATATACATCCTAAGCCCTGAGGCCCCCCAGAGACTGAAATCTCCCTCAATTACGGAGTTTTCCTTAAAATCATATTAGAGATCCTACCATAATTCAAGGGATATTCCTTAAATCATACTAGGGATCCTACTATAATTTTAAAGTATATTCCTTATAACTAAGGGCTATGGGGGAATCTCTGGGCTCCTTAAGTAAGGCAAGAGAGCTCAGGCTGCTGAGGAGCTGGCGCGGAAGTTAGCCGAGAGCGAGGAAAAGGCGGCTGGGTGTAACTTTGCATGTACAGTAGAAGCCTAAAAGTTGGAAACCCCATAGCCTCAATCCTTAAAAGTAATGTATAGGGAATCCCAGCACTATTTGGCCTTCATCCGGTTTCCAACTTTATGGAGTTTACTGTAGAGGCGCAGGGTTTAGGGTTAAGGGCTTCAATAATTACCACTACTATTTTGGGTGGTTCCTTATATGTAGAGGCGCAGGGTTGAGGGTTAAGGGCTTCAATAATTACCAGTACTATTTTGGTGGTTCCTTATTATAATTGTAGTTTAGTGGGCCCCAAAACCCTATTCTAATTCTTAAGGCCCCTAGATTAGAGGTTTACGGTTTAGGGCGTTGATACCGTTAGGTTCTACGGTTTCGGGTTCAGGGTTCTAGGGCTTAGGGTTTGGGGGTTTAGGGGTTTAGGGGTTTGGAGTTTAGGGGTTTAGGGTTTAGGGTGTTGAGGTTTCAGGGCTGATAAGTTCAATGGTTTCGGGTTCAGGGGTCCAGGGTTTAGGTGTTAGGGTTTGGTTTAGGAGGGGTTTAGGGGTTTAGGGGTTTAGGAGTTAGGGTGTTCAGGTTTGGACCCAGGATTTCGCGTTCAGGGTTTGAGGGTTTAGGTTTTAGGGTTCAGGAACTTTGCGTTTAGGATATGGGCGTTCAGGGGTTTAGGGGTTTAAGACTTATCGAGCTTAGGTTTCTGGGTTTTAGGTTGCGGCGTTCCGGGTTCAGGGTTTGAGGGTTCAGGTTTTAGGGCTTAGCAAAGTTGCGCATGGTTTAGGGGTTTAGGGGTTTGGGTGCCTAGGGGTTTAGGGTTTAATTAGGGCGTTTAGGGTTTATGGTTTTAGGTGGTTTGAGGTTTAGGGTTTTAAAGTTCAAGGGTTCCTGCTGCACTAACGTTTTGATCAGTTTTATGCTGATGAGGTTTTTGTTACGCAGCCTTGTTTGTTTGGAAGCTGCCACGCCGGGGAACCCAGTACCTCTTAGTCATAGGAGGATCAAAGGGGGTACCTGAAATTATAGGTATTCATAATCTGATCTGGGGCAAACACTAGGTGCCTGGAATTGTTGTGGTTCTAATTACAATGGTTTTGAGGGCTTAACTTTGGACAGTGTATGTAGAGATCCTAACCTGCTTTAGGGTGTTTCAGGATTGCATTATGCAAGGGCATTGTGATAAATGGGGTTTTTGAAGTTGCCATGCTAGAGATATATGAAAGATGCGGTGCCTATGCTGGCAACTTAACTTGCGTCTCTTCAAAGCCCAAAAGAAGCCCTTCTAGAACCCAGGGCCTCCAGGTTTCTTCTGGCAGGTTCTTCCTGGAACTAGAGACTCCAATCCCCTTTAATTAAGGGATATACCTTAAATTATAGTAGGATCCCTAATATGGTTTAAGGAATACAGCAGCAGGATGAACATTTTGACGCACTAAGATGTCTTTGCTTGGCGGAGGACTCGGAGTACCAGCAAGTGCATTTTACAAGGCCTGGCCAGCGGAGGAATTTCTGCGCTGGAATATCAACATATATTGCTTTTTTGTTCAATCGGAGGACATTCTGACGTCCGGGAGGAATGCTCCGCCATGCGCCAGCGATGGCTTGTGCCTGCTTCGAGGCACGAATTGCCTCCAGTGCCGGGGCAGCAGCGGCTGCAGCTGCAAGCTGCCTGCCATGTATCCCTCGCTGCCTTCAACTGATGCGTGTCAGCAGCTGAGCACCCCTTGTCGGGGCGCACTTTTCGCGCCACCTTTCGAAAAGATGCCTGCGCGTCCTCATACTGGACTCCCGTGCTAGCCGCATCTCCAAGCCGTAGGCATGCGCGAAGAGCAAAAGCGTCACAAGCGTCGTTTTGACTCGCTGCAAGCACACTCAAGCTAGCCATGGTGCCATAGAGGGCATAACTGGGGGCACAGGCGACATGCATAGGAGCTCTTTTTGCATGGGCCCCTACTGCTTTTCCAGTCGGGCGGGAGCCGGAGGGCGGGTGCGTGGCCTTGCTCCAGGCTTCTACCTGCGCTGCCCGCCCGTGGGCGCAGCCCCTAGAATAAACATTCCTATATTACTTTTTTTGTTCAAACGGAGGAATTGCTGACGTCCGGGCCGCAACTCGAGACTTCGTGAAGGAGTCTATGGGGGAAGGGGTTTACAAGTATATGTGAACAGAACTGCCCGATGCGACGAACTTTCGTCCTGGTGCAGCATTGCTTAATTAAGGGATATTGGAGTCTGTGGGAACACCTGATACAGGCTTTTCAACACATCCTACAAGCCCCGTAATAAACTCTAATCCCGAAAGCTTTTTTGGAGAGATCAGGCGGAGGAGACCGAGCGCAAGGCCATGGCCGTTGCGCAGGAGCGCTGGGAGTTTGCTTGTTTTTTGACAAGCGCAATTTTTGTTAGATTCTGTTTTTTTGGGGGTTCTAGACGTTCGACGTTCTTGTTTTTGAAAGGGGGGTGGGGGTTTCTAGGATTTAGGGTGTCTAGTCTCGGACCTTTTGGGGCCTGGGTTTCTTTTGCACAAGAAGCTTTCCTTTTTGGGGCTAGGGAGCTTGGCCTTTGGGATTCAGGGTTTTGTGGGGTAAAAGGTTGTGGGTTAACGAGGGTTCCAGGTTCGGACCATTCATAGACCTTTCTGCCTTTGCCAGGGTTTAGGGTTTAGGGATTCGGGTGTTGAGAGCCAACTGTTTACAGATGGTGAGTCCACCCATTCTAAGCTATCGTAAGCCCCAACCACTCAAGTTCCAAACTTTAAAACTCTACACAGTACACCCCAAAGCCCCAAACCCCCAAAGGAAACTCATACCCTAAAAGGCTATGTAGCTTACACCCAAGACCCATAAGCCCTGAGCCCTCCATCCTAAACCCGAGTCGCCCAAGTCACACTAGTCACCCGAGTCACCCTAGACACCCTAGTCCCACAACCCTCAACCCTAAACCCGAAGCCGTAGGGGCTTGGGGTACCTTCCAGTATCGTGAACTGGATAACAAATGTGCAATGGCAGGGTGTCACTAATTGTTCATTAGCTTCCATTGTAGCTAGGTTCCTGAGTATTGTAGGTTTGTTCCTGAGTAGTACGTTTTTGCCCTTTTTGGTTTTGGCCTCCCTTATTAAAGCCGAATATTAGGACAAAGGGTACCTTTATTACATCTTTGTAAAGGGGCTACTTCAGGAACCTAGTAGTAGCCACTAGGTTGCAGACCCGTCTTAGGTGGAGGAGGCCAGGGCCGTGCAAATAGAATAACGAACCTCACGAATAAAAACATGAAAGCCGCCAGAATAAACCTTTAAACCTCCAGAAAAGCCAGTAGACCACCTCGAAAGTATCTTAAACCCTGATGCCCTAAACCCTAAACCCTATAAGCCCTACAGCCTGTAAGCTCCTAATATCCCTTAAAGTAACTCTGTATAGCCCTTTATCGAAACCTTTTGCTAACTAGTAAAGACCCGAAGGTAAGACCAGCCCTAGACTCTAACTTCTAAAAGCCCTTAGCCACAAAGCCCAGGAAGTTATGATATCCCCTATAGCAGCCCTTTATGGAAACCTTATACTAACTACTAAGGCCCTAAGGTAAAGCCAACCCTAAACCCCAAACCTTAAACCTAAACCTTAAACGAGGAGTCGAAACAGGGCCCTGAAAGCAACAAAAAACCATAAACCCTGAACCCTTTAAACCTTAAACCCCATACCCGAAATCCTAAGCCTTACACCCCAAACCCTAAACCTAAAATTTAAACCTTAAACCCATACCCGAAATCCTAAGCCTTACACCCCAAACCCTAAACCTAAACCCTAAACCCTAAACCCTAAACCCTAAACCCTAAACCCTAAACCCTAAACCTCAAAGCTTTTAGAAAAGCCCAGGAGCTGATGGAAACCTCGAAGTCCATCGCCCGACTTCGTGGCGAAGTCCTCGCTGGACAGAGCCAAAACCTCCGGCAGAGCTTAGAGGCCGGGGTCCGTTTAAGGGGGGGTAGTAGGGTTCCTTTAAGGGATCTATAAGGATACTATAAGGGTTTAGGGTTTCCTTTAGAGGCCGGGGTCCGTTTAACCTACCTTTGGTTAGTAGGGAATGGAGGAATGGGGTACAGTTATAACTACTATTACTACCATTCTTCCATTCCCTACTAACCAAAGGTAGGTTAAGGGGTCCTTCACGGGATCTACAAGGGTTTAGGGATTTGAGGGGCCTCGGCTTTCAGGGTTAAGGGAGCCATAAGGGAAGTATGTGGCCTTCGGGAATTTTCCGAGTTTGAGGTGTTTTTGGTCGGGGCTTCTAGGGATTTAAGGTTGCTTTCGGGATGAGGGTGTGGGGTTTAGGCTTTAGGGTTGGGGGGTTGGGGTTCAGGCTTAGGGTTAAGGGTTTGGAGTTTTGGGTTTAGTGAACAAAGGGTTCGAACAGGGTCCTCTGCGAGGGAATCAGAGTTTTGGAGCTTTTGGGCGCATCTGGAAGATAGTAGGGTTTAGGGCTTTCAGCTCAGCGACTTCGACCCGTCCTGCGCTTTATGTAATCCTAGACCCCAAACACTGAAACCCAAAACCCAACATTCTAAGCCATGAAACACTAGGCTCCAAAACCTTAAACCACACAGTAGATTCTAAACCCCAAAGCTCTAAACCCCAAAATTCTAAACCCGGAGCCCTAAACTCCAAAATCCTAAATTCAAAACCAAAACCTTGTTGCGAACTTGCGCCTTTCTGCGCTGTCGAAGGCTGCCCAGCGCGAGGCCGGGGCCTTGGAAAACAAGAAGCCGGGTTTAGGGCTTGGGGCTTAGGGTTTAGGGCTTTAGGGCGTTGCGTGCTCAGGGATGATATCATGTTTGCCTGTGACCCCAAGCCCTACAAGGGTCGAACCCTCAAAACGGTAGGTTTTTGGATCCCAGGTATGCCTAGGGGCCCTGGGGGATTTAGGGTTATAGCCCTTAACGAAGCAAGGGACTCTGAATCATGTTATTACCTGTAGCCACACGGCCTGCTCAGCGGCCCTACTGCAGCTTTGGGTTTCGGGGCGGGCTTCTAAGCCTTCAAGGGGTTGTACGGCCTTGCCGTCTTTTTTCTCAGCCAGCCCAGGATGCTTTCGCAATCCTGGAGAATCAGTATAGGGCCTGACCCTGAAAACGGCAGGTACCCCAAACCCTAAACCCTAAACCCCAAACCCCCAAACCCCTAAACTCTAAGCCCCTAAACCCTAAACCCTAAACCTCAAACCCTACACCCAAAGCGTCTAGAACCCTTATAACCAAAAGGATGCCTCTAGAATCTCAGGGATGTGTTTTGGTTTTTAGCGGCTGGCTGAGAGCTCAATGCGCGTATCTCAGAAGTACAGACGTCATAGGGTTTCATAGGGTTCAGGGTTTAGGGCTTATAGGTGTTATAGGGTTTGTAGGTTTGTAGGATTTTTAGGGTTTATAGGGCTTACAAGAGTTATAGGGTTTATGGGGTACAGGGTCTATAGGGTTTACAGACCCTGGGATTGTGGTGTTCTGACTGCCGGGTTTTGAGTCAAAAAGGATGAGTAGAAGCCTGAATGATCATCAATATTATGCCTTGGGCTTCCTTCTTAATTCTTATGGTTCTACTACCATATACCCCAACACCGTATTCTAAGTATTGAGGCCCCTAATCTACCTTTCACTTCGTTTGCGCAATATACTCGATGGAAAAACCAAGACTTGGGGGGGCTAAGCTATAGTATCTGAAGATAGGGATCGTATTGCACTACGAAGGATGCGCTGGAAGTCTTACTCTGATTCTTCTTCCGCCCTAAGTGGGTTTTCTAGGGATATGGAGATCGACAGCACATAGACCGAACACCAGTAGAGTTGCTCGTGCAGGAGCAAAGTGGCAGCCCTTATAGTAAACCCTTAAACCCTTAAACCCCTAAACCCTAAACCCTAAACCCTAAACCCTAAACCCCTAAACCCTTAACCCTTAAACCCTAGTTCCTTAGACCCTACACCCTTAATCCTTACAGGTCCCTTAAAAAGGGCCCCTCAGAACTCCTTACAACCCTAAACCCTGAACCCTTCAAGCAACCCTTAAAGGAGCCCTTAGAGGAAGCCCTTATAGTACCTATAGTAAGCCCCCCAAACAGCCTGAGACCTAAAAACCTAAACCTAAAGCCCGAAATCTAAACCTTAAACTTTACCAACGCCCTACGCCCTAAGCCCTAAACCTTAAACCCTAAACCCCAACCCCTAAACCCTAAACCCTAAACCCTAAACCCTAAACCCGCCTCTTAAGATCCCCTAGAGCCGAGGCTGGGGAACTCGACCAGAGATCCCGGGCCCTGGGCGTCCCAAGCCCCGCCGGCCCGCTGCAGGGCCCCAGGGAAGCAGAGGCCACTGGGTTCTTCTTTTCAATTAAGGCATATTTTTAAATTGTCTCTTTTCAATGAAGGGTCCCTTGATCAAAGGTTTTAAAGGTGTTCTTAAAGGGTTTTTCTTTTGAGTTCAGGGTTCCTTAAAGTTCAGTTCAGGGTTTTATTTTTACTTCAGGGTTCCTTAAAGTTTAGAGTTTTAAATTAAGGGCTCCTCGAAGTTCAGGGTTGTAAGGGTTTTAAAGGGTTCCTCAACGGGCTGAGGGTTCCCTTTTTTAAGGGGTTCGGGGTTTAGGGTTTGGGAAGGGGTTTGGGGTTTAGGCTTATGTTTTGGGGTTTAGGCCGAGGCTCGTGCGGTTCGGGTCCGGTCAAGAGCTCCTTCAAGGGAGCCGTAAGGAAAGTAGAGGTTACTTTAGCGTCCTTTTAAGGGCTCCTGTAAGGGAGCTACAAGAGTTTAGGGTCCACCTTGGGATCCCAAAACCTACCGTTTTAAGGGTTCTACCCTCTAATTAAGGGGTCATAACCTACTATTTTGGACGGTTTGGGGCCACAGGCAGGGTTTTTGGTGTGTATTGATTATTGGGTTTATGGAGTTTATGGGGTTACTACGTCAAGGGTCCGTTGAAGGCTTCCTGTCAGGGAACCTCAAATAGAGGGCTTGTAGGGATCTATTAGGGGTCCTTTTGACAGTTCCTATAGCTGCGCAATATGCAAGGTCTTAGGGCTTATAGGGTTCATGGTTAGGGTTTAAGTTCACGGTTCAAGGTTTAAGGTTTTCTGAAAAGGGTTGTATGCATTGTTAGAGGATTTTTATTCACAGCCTAGTCTAGAGGGTCCATATACCCTAACTATGGAATTAGGCACCAAAAAAACCATCCCTATTTTGGTTTTGGTGACCTAATTCCATAATGGTAGTGTATGTGGGACCCTCTGGGTAGTCTAGTATCTTATTCATCACCCCTGCTACTCCCGTAAGTACACCTTCGGCCCGCAACTTTCCACCGTAGAAGATTTTTGCAGCGCCCTTTAAACTACCTGTGGATCGAAAAACCTACCGTTTTAAGGATTGGACCCTCTAAATAAGGGGTCATAACCTACTATTTTGTAGAGTTTGGGGCAGGACGGCACCGAGCCCCAAACCCTAAACCTAAAACCCTACAGCTGCAACTCTCTGCCCTAAACCCTGAACCCTACAAAGCTAAAGCCCTAACCCTCAACCCTAAACCCTAAACCCTAACGCTTAACCCTAAACCCTAAACCCTAAACCCAGCTAAAGCCCTTAGCCAACCCCAGCCAGGGCAACCCTACAAAACCCTATTCTACTTATTAAGGCCCCTATACTATAGCACCCTTATAGTATCCCTTGTAGATCCCCTTTTAAGGAACCCTTTAAAGGAACCCCAAAAGTAATCCTAAACACAAAACCCTATAGATCCCTTCTAGATCCCTTAATAACTTAAAGGAACCCTTAAGGATCCCTTTAAAACTAGTATAGGTATTGTCCCTTTAAAGGAACCCCTCTAGATCCCTTTACCCCAGCCCCAGCCAGGGTCGGGCCTTGAATGGGGCCCTTCGCTCGGCGTGGGAGCACGAGGCAAAAGAGCGGAGGCCGACCCGTTTAGATTACTTTACGGGTTCCTTCAAGGGATATGCGGGTTTTCAGGTTGATAAAAATATACCATACTACACTACACCCCTAAACCCCTAAACTTTAAATCCTGTACTAAAATTCAGGGTTTGCAGGTTGAGGTCCTCTGGGGCTCTCCGGTTTGGGCTTGTGAGAGGAATCCTTTGGGGGTTCCTTGAAAGGGTCCTTTAATGGATCTCTAGGGGTTCCTTTAAAGGGTCCTTTAAGGGATCTACAGGGGTTCCTTTAAAGGGGTCCTTAAAGGGTTGCTTTGGTTCCTTTAAAGGGGTTCTATGGAGGCTCCCTTAAGGGATCCTTTAATGGCTCCTGTAAGGGTTTTACATGCTGGGTTTAGGGTCTAGGGTCTAGGTTTGGGGTTTAGGGTTTAGGGCTTAGGGTTTAGTGTTCTTGTTTCATGTGGCGCATCGGGGGACTTAGTAGGCAAGGTAGTCATTGTCGTTGTTTGATCTATGACCTTAGACCCTATAGGCACAGTCCCATGATGCTCTCAGTAGGTCCTCTGAGCACCGTGCTGCCAGACTCATTGAGGCTGAGGGTTTTGGGATTGATTTTGCGGTGGGGGTGTTTGGCGAAGCGGTCGCAGTTCAGGATAGCTCCTTGAACTCCTTGCTCTTTCCTTCAGCTTTCACCATGACCATGTTCGGACCGTTCTAGCGAGCCCCACACTCCAAAAGCCCTTGTTGACCTTCAAACGTTAATCCTACATTTTACGTACATCCTACCAGCACCAAGAGGTAATCAGCTGTCCCCAAACGACGGTCGTTAAGACGAAATATGTGTGAGTTTGAGAGATGAAGGGACTGCAACATCGACCCCATACAGTAGAAAAAACCGTCAGCGACGTAGTTTTGCCTTGCTTTGGGTCCTCTGAAGTCCCTGCTAAAAGCGGAAGTATGCAAACTCCCAGACCCGAGCCCGAAACCTTGAAGCTTTCGGAAGCCCTCAAGCCATATAGAAAACCCTCTGGAAACAGGGTTTAGGGTTTAGGGTTTACGGTTTAGCCTTTGGTTCTACACCCGAAAACTAAAGCCGAGATACACCCTAAACCCCGGAACTCTGAAGCCTGTAGCTCAGGGGCCCTGCAGGCCCGACACCGCGCACTTGAGACATTTTATATTTTCCCTTATTGGACTTAAGAGGATCTTGTTTACTAATATTTTTCAAAAGCTTTAAAAGCCCCACCTAGACTAGGATGTCAGAAGACTTTATTACGTCGGGGCTATTGGGCTTTCTGGGTGAGACAGGCTAGCAGAAGGCTTATTTAACACTCACAAGCCCTAAGCCCTCAACCCTAAATACTCAAACGCTTCAACTCCCAAACCTCCAAGCCCCTAAAGCTCTAAGCCCCTAAAGCTCTTTTAGGAGAGCCCTTACAGCCCTAAACCCTAAGCCCTAAACCCAGAACCCTGAACCCTAAACCCTAAACCCTAAGCTCGTTGTGACCGTCTGTGACCTTGCAAGGAAGACCGAGCAGCAACTCGAGGCCGCTGAGGCTACGTGGCTCCAGGTGCGCAGGGGGGGCGCAGGATTCCTTCATTGAAGGAGGCTTTTCATGGTTCTGGGGTCAGGGTTTAGGGTTTAGGGTTTAGGGTTTAGGTGAGACTATTAATAGTAATAGTATTAATATTGTATTAATTTAATATACTGTATGAATCATACAGTAGGGGTTGAGGGTTTTGAAGGGGTCTATAAGGATTCCTTTAAAGGGAACTATAGGGGTTTTAGAGGTTTAGGGCTTTGGGTTTAGGGGCTTAGGGTTTTAGAGGTTTAGGGCTTTGGGTTTAGGGGCTTAGGGTTTTTGGGGTTGAGGGTTTCAGAGGTTTAGGGCTTTGGGTTTAGGGGTTTACGGGTTTGGGGGTTTAGGGTGTAGGGTTTGAATTTAGGGTTTAGGGGTTTAGGGGTTCGTTTTTCGGGGTTTACTTAAATGTTCATGGGACGCAGGAACTAGGGATATAAATGCAGTGACAAATTCTTAATCAGTCAGAACCTCAGTTACGGTACTGAGAACTGTACTTGCTATGCCCCATGAACGTCCAAGCAGGCTTTCGGGTTTCGGATTTAGGGTTTAAGGTCTTCCAGTAGCAAGTAGTACTCTTTTGCCCGGGCTTCCTTGCCCAACCCCCTTGAAGAATCTAAGACACGGTACCCCCCCCCACCTCTAAAGGTCTTCTGCTGTAGTCTGGGCTGAGATGGGTCTGTTTTCAGTCAGGGGTGCTGTAGCTCCGCCCCCCAAACCCCAAAGCCCGAAACCCTAAACCCTAACTTCGGGGGCCTGAGTATTGAAACTGAACAGTTTAGGGACCCGTAATTTTGGAGGTCTGGGAGCGCAGAAAACCCCTAAAACACGCACTCACGCAGCGTCCGCCTTTTGGTGGTCAGGGTTCAGGGTTACTGTCTGGTTCTTAGTAGGGGCCCAGAGACTCCAATATCCCTCAATTAAGGAATATTCCTTAAATCATATTAGGGATCCTACTATAATTTAAGATACATATTCCTTAATTAAGGGATGTTGGAGTCTCTGGGAGGTTTTTTGCAGGGGATCTATAAAACCTCAGTCCCAAACCCTAAGCCGGATCTAGATCAGTTCTACAAGGCAGCGTGTTCCTTTCTGGGTTCCTTTAGGGGATCCATAACTGGTCTATAAGGGCTCAGGAGTTTAGGTTTCGGAGTTTAGGGGTTTAGCCTTTCGGAGTTTGGGGTTTTAGGGCTTATGAGTTTAGGTCCTAGTGTGGGTTTAGGTGTTCAAAGTTCGATGTTTAGCATTTTAAGGTTTCGCGGTGAAGGATGTTAGAGTTTCAAGGTCTGCGGCTCTGGGGTGTAGGCAGGCTGATGTAAGCACCTTTTCTGTTCGGAGGGTTAGACGATGGTTTGGAAGCCTGCTGTTGGTTTCATATCAGGGTTCGATTGGCTTTCCTACAGGTTGAGGATTTGTCTTGCTTTCGGGTTTTCGGATATTAAGGCTTAACCCTAAACCCTAAACCCTAAGCCCTAAACCCTAAACCCTAAACCCTAAGCCCTAAACCCTAAACCCTAAACCCTAAACCCTAAGCCCTAAACCCTAAACCCGAACAGCGCCGTCGTCGCCAACCAGGGGGCCGAGACCGCTTGAAGGTTCCCAGAGACTCTTTAATTTCCCTTAATGAAGGAGTAGAACTTAAATTTTAGTAGGATCCCTTATATGATTCGAGGTACATTCGTTAATTCATGAAAAAACATGAAGGAGTAGAACTTAAATTTTAGTAGGATCCCTTATATGATTCAGGGTATATTCGTTAATTCATGAAAAAACATGAAGGAGTAGAACTTAAATTTTAGTAGGATCCCTTATATGATTCAGGGTATATTCGTTAATTCATGAAAAAACATGAAGGAGTAGAACTTAAATTTTAGTAGGAACATGAAGGAGTAGAACTTAAATTTTAGTAGGATCCCTTATATGATTCAGGGTATATTCGTTAATTCATGAAAAAACATGAAGGAGTAGAACTTAAATTTTAGTAGGATCCCTTATATNGATCCCTTATATGATTCAGGGTATATTCGTTAATTCATGAAAAAACATGAAGGAGTAGAACTTAAATTTTAGTAGGATCCCTTATATGATTCAGGGTATATTCGTTAATTCATGAAAAATCATGAAGGAGTAGAACTTAAATTTTAGTAGGATCCCTTATATGATTCAAGGTATATTCGTTAATTCATGAAAAAACATGAAGGAGTAGAACTTAAATTTTAGTAGGATCCCTTATATGANTCAAGGTATATTCGTTAATTCATGAAAAAACATGAAGGAGTAGAACTTAAATTTTAGTAGGATCCCTTATATGATTCAGGGTATATTCGTTAATTCATGAAAAAACATGAAGGAGTAGAGCTTAAATTTTAGTAGGATCCCTTATATGATTCAAGGTATATTCGTTAATTCATGAAAAAACATGAAGGAGTAGAACTTAAATTTTAGTAGGATCCCTTATATGATTCAGGGTATATTCGNCGTTAATTCATGAAAAAACATGAAGGAGTAGAACTTAAATTTTAGTAGGATCCCTTATATGATTCAAGGTATATTCGTTAATTCATGAAAAAACATGAAGGAGTAGAACTTAAATTTTACTAGGATCCCTTATATGATTCAAGGTATATTCGTTAATTCATGAAAAAACATGAAGGAGTAGAACTTAAATTTTAGTAGGANGATCCCTTATATGATTCAAGGTATATTCGTTAATTCATGAAAAAACATGAAGGAGTAGAACTTAAATTTTAGTAGGATCCCTTATATGATTCAGGGTATATTCGTTAATTCATGAAAAACATGAAGGAGTAGAACTTAAATTTTAGTAGGATCCCTTATTACTAAGTCCCATATAAGCAATTAAGTACTTTTTTGTACTTCCTCATCTTGAATTTAAAATCATCCTAGGGAATTATGATTCAAGGTATATTCGTTATTTCATGAAAAAACATGAAGGAGTAGAACTTAAATTTTACTAGGATCCCTTATATGATTCAAGGTATATTCGTTAATTCATGAAAAAACATGAAGGAGTAGAACTTAAATTTTA
>BGNK01000029.1:182082-197879 GCA_003297005.1 Symbiodinium sp. clade A Y106 | reverse complement strand
CTTACGCGTACGGCTTCCGGTGTAATGGCTGGTGCCGCCCATTGCTTGTTCTCAAGATGGTTCTTAAAAGCTTCGTGTGTTTTTGACCATGGTTGGGGGACCCCGTCTACCACTAAATGGTTTTTTGCCCCGATGAATCCTTTCTTCTGGTTTTTAATCGTAGTCCAGGCGCTGCGGTGTGCGGAGGGATCTTCTTGCAGTTGGTCGTGTATCCATTTTATCCTGTCCTTGCGGGCTGCGCNTGCGCCTTTACCCTTGTATATAGAGACAACTATGGCCTCCGCCCATTCCTGCGGTATGGTCCCGGAGTCCCATGAGTGGTTGTATAAGTCTAGAAGCGTTTGAAGATTTGTTTCATCGATTAAGGGGTATTAGAATCTCCTAAACCTAAACCCTATAGACCCCTTATAGATCCCCTAATAAAGGAACCCCAATTATTCCTTAATGAAGGGGCTTTGGAGGCCTCTGGGTACACACACACCCCCCGGCCTGAGCTCTTCCTTCTCCCGGCGCTCGCGTAGCGCCTTCCCACTCCACTTCAGGGTTTCAGTGTTGAGGATTTTGGGGTTTAGGATTTAAAGGTTTAGGATTTAGGGTTTAGGATTTCAGGGTTTTAGGCTTTGGGATTTGGGGGTTTCGGATTTAGGGTTTAGGATTTTGGGGTTTAAGATTTACGGCTTAGAAGTTCAGGTTTTGGGGTTTAGGGTTTAGGAGGGTTTAGGTGCACTGGGCCCATTTCAGGTTCCTTGTTCTCAAATCCCAACGTCATCCTAGGTTCGTCGGCTTTTATTTATGGTATAGCATGTACAACTATAGCGTGGGGTGCTTTACCATGTGTATGTATGTATGTATGTATGCATGTACTGGTAATGATGTCGAAAACAGTAATGATAGTTCATACCATGATGCTGATGATCATTGTAACAATAAAAGGATGATAATAGTAATAATAATGATAATGATTAAGACATTGCTGGCTATGATGATGGTGATAATATGAACAAGAAGAATGCGAATATATGATGGTAGGAATAACAAGAAGGGGCAGAACACGAACAATGGTAGTAATGATTGCAATAAAGACAAAGATAATTGCACTTTAACCCTACCACGCAATACCCCTGAGTACAGGAATACATTCAGGCCCCTCCTAATTACGATATACTCCATAATGTAGGAACCTGATTAAGAAACCCTGGGCCTATGACCCCAAAATAGTAGGATTCATACAAGAAACCCCAATAAAGGCCCAAGGTTTCTTAATCAGGTTCCTACATTAATGGAACCGAAAACTGCAAGATCCGCCAAAAGGACCCTACCTTCAGGGTCTAAGGCTTCAGGGTACCCAGAGCCTCCAAAACCCCTTAACTAAGGAATATACCTTAAATTAAAATAAGATCCCTTATATGACTTAAGGTATATTCCTTAATTCCCTTATAGTACCCTTATAGATCCCTTTAAGGAGCCCTTTAAGGAACCCCTAGGGGTATATTCCTTAAGGGGTTTTGGAGGCTCTGGGTATATTCACCTAACTGAGTTGTCTTGGGCTCTCGGAAAATCCTCTGGTTCTTTGAAGCCGCTGAAAAGCGTTTGATTATGATGGTTTAGGACCTTTAGGGTTCAGGGTTCAGGGTTTAGGGTTTAGGGTTTAGGGTTTAGGGTTCAGGGTTTAGGATTTAGGGTTTAGGGTTTAGGGTTTAAAGAATCGCAATCCACACCAACACCTAGGACACAAACCAGCTAATCAACCTATCCCCCAACCCCTGAACCCCAAACCCTAAACCCCTGCACTCCGACCCCCTAAACGCAGCAAGAGCTGACCGCCGAAGGCTGTTGTAAGACTTCAACCCCCCCAACCCTACACCCCCAAACCTCCAAACCCTCCCTCAGCCCTACGCCCTATACCTGCCTTTGGTGAGTAGGGAATGGAAGAATGGTAGTAATAGAGTTGATGGACAAAATCCTGCATGACCCATTATAAGGAACATACCATAATTCCCATAGTTTAGGGTCCTTAGGGTCATGCAGGATTTTGTCCATCAACAGTAGTAGTTATAATTGTACCCCATTCCTCCATTCCCTACTAACCAAAGGTAAGTATAACCTCCAAACCCTCAACCCCATCCCCTCCTCTTCCTGCAGCTGCCCCAGCGTCTTCCACAGCCTCGGAGCGCGGCGGCATTCAAAAATGGGATGACAAGGCCTTCAGCGTGTAAGAGCTTCGGGCTTAGGAATCAGGGTTTGGGGTTTTTCGTGCTTAGGGTTTAAGTTTAGGGTTGGGGGGGCGTTGAGGCTTGAGCTTTAGGTTCCTACTCCAAAACCCTCAAACCTAAAACCACCCAATCCTAATCCCTGATGCCCGAACCCGCCTGCTTTAGAGAAAAGATGCTTGTCTTGAAGCAGGTACAAACCGATAATGCAGTGGCCATGATCCGTTGATGTGTGGCTTTAAGGCATATCATACTATAAATATACAAATCTCGTGAAGGGATTCTGCTGCTAAGTCGTCCAACCTCTGTATGAAACCCTGAGAGTTGTGAACGGAACCTCACCCCTGAACCTAAACCCTCATCCCTCAGCCAGTTGATATAGGCCTTCTGCGAGAATCATCGGCGAGGGCTTCGCGAAGTAACAAGCGATTTTTGGGTGTACAGCCCTGATCAAAAGGACTACAGTTCGTTTGGGTTTCGGCTTTAAGGGACGAAGCATTGACCCGATCTTTCGCCTGATCGCCTTGCTGTAACTACCCCTGCGCCCTGCAAGTGAACTACAAAACTGCAGGGCAAACGAACCGACTAAAAAACACGAAGCTCGCCGCAGCTCACAAGTACAACCTGCAACAAAACCCGACCCTAAACTCTAAACCGTAAACCCTGGACCCAAACCTGACCCTGAACCCCATACCCTCGTCAAGCCCCGGACGCTGTGAACTGGGACATGACCTGGCCCGAGCTCCGAACCCTGTACACTGGAGAACGCAAAAGCCAGAGGAAGACCATGATGATGCCACTAATCCACATGGCGTTGCCAGAAGGATGAACGACGGCTACTGTCTTAGACGCTGTATGCTGTGGCATGCAGATCACCTTCCTCGCTCAAGTCTTCTGAAAAATCCTGGCGGCAGAAGTCACACAGACCCTAAACCCTAAACCCTCGGGACCCGCTTTCTATCAATGCGCACGACCCGTGAAACTACTTGGAGGTTCATGGGTAGTTGTAAGGGCCCCTTTAAAGAGATCTATAGGGATTCTATAAGGGTATAGGGTTAAAGGCCTACTTGGAGGTTCATGGGTAGTTATAGGGTTATAAGCAGGGTAACTATAGTTAGAAGCCATATTAGGGGACGCAAGGCCCTACTTATAGCTACCGTGAACCTTCAAGTACATCCCACAGATGAAGACAGCCACGCAGAAATCTGTGGCGTTCTAGACCCAAGAGTAACCTAGGAATGACAAGGGTGCCCTTCTTGGTTTAAGGGGCTTATAAGGGAACCTGAACCCTACAAAAAGGGAATAAGGGCCTACTCTGCCCTATACCCTATAGATCCCTTATAGACCCCTTTAAAGGAACCCTAACCATAGATATTCCTTAAAAAAAAAAGGAATAAGGGCCTACTCTAGGTCCTGGCTTTTGAATCGGTTCCTCCGGCAAAATCCCCTTAAGTCGAGCTTTATCGACCCTGAAGCTGCCTTTACCCCCAACGCCCAATCCTTTAGCGTGTAGGGTTTAGGGCTTAGGGTTTGGGGTCTAAGGTCTACCCAGACCTTCCAAAATCCCTTAATTAAGGAATATGCTTTAAATCATATTAGGGGTCCTACTATGATTTAAGGTATATTCCTTAATTAAGGGATTTTGGAAGGTCTAAGGTCTAGGGTTTAGGGCACATACGCTGTACGCTTAGGACTCCAGAGACTCCGTGTGTCCTGACACAAACCCCTCAACCACCCCAATTTTTGCTCGTTTTGGAGCCCAAAAACCCTAAATGCTACACGGCCCTTTAAAGGAATCCTTACACTTTATAGAGCCCTTGCAGTAGCCCTTTAATGGAATCCTTAAACCCTGTAGTCCCTACAGAGCCCTTTTGGTAGCCCTTGAAGGCTTTCGGGGTTCTTGGGCCTCCGCGTTGAGGATAACCCCTATCAAGGGCCTCATGGGTAGTTATAAGTACGGTTATAGGGTTCCTTTAAGGGTTCTTTAAGGTTTAGGTTTAGGCAGTTATAAGTAGGGTTATAAGTCCCCCAATATGAGTTATAAGTACACTTACCCTACTTATAACTCCACTTATAATTACCCATGAACCTCCAAGTAACCCCGCTTAGAACCCCATAAACCCCCAAATCCCAAGCCCCTAACCCCCTAAACCCCCAAAACCCTAAACCCCTAAACCCTAAACCACTAAACCCCTAAAACCTAATCCCTAAACCCTAAACCTAAACCCTGGGCCGAGGGCCTCCGCGTTGAAGACATCCCAGTTCCGGAAGAGCTGCTCCGCATCCGCCTCTTCACGGAGAATCGGGGTTTGGGGTTCCTTACATTATAAGGGTTCCTTTAAAGGGATCTATAGGGGCTCCTGTAAAGGGGATTATACGTGTTCCTTTAAGGAGCCCTAATTATAAGGATACTGCAAGGGTTAGGAGGTTTAGGGCTTAGGGCTCGCGAGTTTTGGTGTTTCGCGTCTAGGGTTTAGGGGTTTGCGGGTTAGGGTTTGGGGTTCTCGGTTCAGGTTTTTGGTTTTGCGTCAAACAAATCCTCCTCTAGTAGAGGCTGCTAGGGCTTCATAGGGTGCTGGATATCAGGTCCTGAGTTTAGGATTTACTTGGAGGTTCATGGGTAGTTATAAGTAGGGTTATAAGTCCCCTAATATGGGTATAGTTACCCTACTTATAACCCCACTTATAGCTACCCATGAACCTCCAAGTAGGCCTTTAACCCTATACCCTTATAGAATCCCTATAGATCCCTTTAAAGGGACCCTTACAGCTACCCATGAACCTCCAAGTAGGGCTTGGGGGGGGGTTTAGGAGCGAGTAGAACAACAACACAACAAGAAATCCCCAGGCTCAAGATCTTGAATCCGAGATCCTGCAACCGACATCTGCAAATCCCAGAACCTCCAAAACCCCTTAATTAAGGAATATACCTTAAATTATAATAGGATCCCTAATATGATTTAAGGTATATTCCTTAATTAAGGGATTTTGGAGGTTCTGGGATGTTTCCAGATCTTCAGCCCTGGTCCGAACACCCTTGGCTTCCTGCGAGCGCCCTTTTTGGGGGGTTTAGGGTGTACTGTTTCTAATAATCCCCTGGAGCTTTACTAAAACAAAAGTACACAATAATTCCGAAGAAGACTGAAGGCTTTGTGGTGTGTGTCCCTTGAACCTGACCCTGATGCCCAAGTTCCGTCATAAGTAAGCCCAGATGTCTTACTGGGGCTTATGACGCAGGGCCTAGTTTCTGGTCATGGAGCAATGAAAGTCGAGAACCCTACTTTGCGGGGGGCCTTAACAATTAGAACAGGGTTTTCGGGGTATGGTATACTATACTTATAACAAGGAACCCAAAAACCCCTATTGCTATTCTAATGAATAAGGCCCCTACATTAAGCCCGTCAAGCCGAAACTCCTAAACTCTCAAGTGACTCTCCATCGGATCTCCGCAGCTGTCCATTGAATCTAAGCAACTGTCCTTCATGGTTTTGGGGAGGCTCCGTGTCCAGATGTAGGGTGTGGATCTGGTTTAGGGATCAGGGATGTGGGACTTACGAACTTACGATGTGAGGCTCTGGATCCAGTAAGTCTAGCGCCATTTTTCGGGGCTAAGGCTCATGACAGTCACAATTCGAAATCGAACAACACCCCCCCTCTCTCTCGCAGCTCACTCTTAGAGAATCAGACGGAGGACTTAGTCATAGTCGACAGGGGTACAGGTAACGTAGCTATACTTGTACTTACTTATAACCGCAGATCTATTTGGGAGTTTCCGCAAATTAGGGGTACCTTATTTTGAGGGGTCCTTATATTAAGGATCCTATCATTTAGGGTACTATATTAGGATCCCCTAGTTTTGGCAACTCCCATTTGAGCCATTGCATTTTAAATTTTATGTACAGCCAGGCTTTACTTCTAAAGCCATAGTGCTGCTATCCCATGTATCACCACCCATGAACCCTAAACCCTAAACCCGAAGCCCTAAACCCTAAACCCAAAGCCCTAAACCCTAAACCCACAGCCCTAAACCCTAAACCCAAAGCCCTAAACCCTAAACCCTAAGCCTTGAACCCTAAACTCTCATCTTCGAGAAACCCAGGCCACCGCCTTGGTCATATCAGGGCGTTTCCGATCGCTGCCCAAAGGACTCGGGCGAGCCTGGCAGCAGTGCGGTGCAGCGGCCGCTTTATCAGCTCCAGCGAGGTCAAGGTTTAGGTACTTACAGGGAACCCCAGAAAGTTGGAACACGGGTTTAGGAGGATTGGTGCTAGGATCCCCTATACTTTACCTTAAGGGCATGAGGGTATTGATGTTCCAACTTTCTGGCTTCTACTGTATGGTAGGATCCTTTTGGGGGGTCCTAGGATTCCTTTAAAGGGATCTGTGGGGGTCCCATAAGGGTTCTATCTGGGCTTCAGGTTCAGGTAGTTTTAGGGTTGAGTGTTCAGGGTTTAGGGTTCAGAGTTTAGGGTTGAGTGTTCACGGTTTAGAGTTGAGTGTTCAGGGTTCAAGATTTGGGGCTAGGGCTTAGATGCTTGGGTAGAGTACCGTCATAATCAAAGGCTGGTTACCATAGGTGAGAGCAACATACTGCAGCAAAATGTAAGCTAGATGAACTGCTTTCTGATTGCACTTGGGCATCGATTTAGGCCTGGCTCTAAGCCCGGAAGCGCACATAGGATGTCAGAGCACCACCTTCGGATTCGGCTGCTCGCGTCGCCCTTGGGTCGGCTGGGGCGCCGCCTTGAGCAGCAGTAGCAGTAGCAGTAGCAGTAGCAGTAGCAGTAGCAGTAGCAGTAGCAGTAGCAGCAGTAGTAGCAGCAGAGTAGTAGTCGTAGTCGTAGTAAGCGTAGCTGTCGTAGCAGTAGAAGAAGCAGCAGTAGTAGCAGTAGTAGTAGTAGTAGTAGTAGTAGTAGTAGTAGTAGTAGTAGTGTAGTAGTAGTAGGAGTAGTGGCACTAATCGTAGCATTTGTAGTGGCAGTAGTGGGCACATGATTCGCAATTTTCGCTCGGGGTGTGGACGACAGTTTTCTGCATTGCACGGGCATTCGAAGGGAACAGTACTACTGTTGTCAGATCTTCTACGCGTCTGCTGCGCCATGCCCAAGGAGGCTTCCCTTAAGGACTCCTTTACGGTTTTATAAGGATTTGTATTGGGGTTACCACTCCTCAATTAAGAAGCATGGTTTACTATAAGGGACATGACAAAACAAGGGGTGCAGCCACTTCAGACTATGTGGAGAAATCTGAGTCCTTAAAATCGTGTAGCAGTAGTGGTGTGGAAGAAGTAGGCTTACTTCAAGGATAAGGGGGCTTCGTAACTAAGTTGCGAGCAGGGTTAAAAGCAGCATAACCTCATTTAGGGTACTTAGAAACCTCTTCATAACTTACTAACTAAGTCTCTGAGCCTTATAATATACCCCTTAAACCCATTCAAATTACTAAGGCCACTGTGGTAGGATTATGTTGCGCTCGAATAGGGATTGCACAAGATGCGGCTCCGAACCCTATCCTAACTAAGGCTTCTATATTACACCCCTTGTAGAACCCTTAAACGAACCCGATAAGTCCCCACAGTAGGCTTGCGGGCCTGACCTCATAATATCCCTTATAGTAGCCCTCAAACTAAACGTGAAAATACCCCTAACCCTTGTAGACCCCTTCTTTCTGGGAAGATGCACGGCTCCGACCCTAAGCCATAAGAGAAAGGCTCCTATGATTTTGTTATATTCCTTAACTGAGGGGAATTAAGCGCAATAGAAATCCTTATAATTAAAACCCTTCAAGGAGCCCTAGTTTCAAGGTATGTTCCTGAATTACGGGGTAATGTAGGAACCTGATTAAGAAACCCTGGGCCTATACCCAAATAGTAGGGTTCATATAAAGAACCCTAAGAAACGCCGGTTTCTTAATCAGGTTCGTAAGTACTCTAAATCCTAAACCCTAAACCCTATATATATATATATATATATTCATATGGGTAGTTAGGTTTTGGGATCGAACGGTCATCAGCGACCGGATTGCCCGGAGCCCCAGTGCACTTTAGATTGCACGCCATTTCCCCTCGACGACGGCCGCCCTCCTCACCGGCCTGGCACAGGAAGCAGAGGCGCTTCCGTTCGAGGGCGAGGCTCCGCATCCGTTTGGCGAGAGCCCAAGGATTGCAACCGAGCCAGCGCGATATCCGGCGCCTGGCTGATCACCACGCCAAACCTGCCTACCGAGAAGACAGGAGCCATATGGGCAAGCGTGGACAATGGCCACAAGACTGGTCGGAATGGTCGGAGCCCTGGTATGGACAGCATCCCTCGCGGGGTGGACAGGGCCGCCAACATGGCAAAGGGAAGGACAAGGGCAAGGACCAACCGTGGCGCTCCAAGGAGGATGTGAAGGGCCCGGTCTTTCCAACCTTCGATGCCATGCCGGTGAATACTCCAGCTGGGAAAGGCCCTGTGGAACGCAGGCAGCCGACGACAACCAGGGGATCGAGCAGCAGTACGGTGGACCTGGTGAAGGGCGCGCAGAAGCTGGTGAACAACCTAAGGAAGGCGGAGACGAAGGTGAGGAAGACCGAGGAGGAGCTGTGCCATGTGGCGGAGCAGTGGTCTGTGTTTCAAGAGGGGCTCAAGAAGGCCTTCATCAAAGAGCGCGGCAAGTACTTGGAAGCCAGGAGGAGGCGCTCAACGACCTCCAGGACGCGCTCTCCGGGAACACGGCCAAGGCCCCTGTGGAGCACGAGGCCCCTACCATGGAGGAGGAACAGGCATGGGACGCCCTGCTGCAAGAGGGAGCAGAAGACGACGATATGGGCTTGACCGATCTTCTGGCCGGAGCAATGTCCGGCAGGGGCGAGGCACGATAAGCTGCCAAACAGCGCATGCTCAAGACGATTGCGGAGAAGCGGGAGAAGCTCCATGCGGAGCTCGCCCCGAAGACCCCGCAAAGCCGCAGGACATACTCGGATGCATTGACCCCACCAACGACGGACAAACCGAGTGTGACGAGTGGAGCCAATCCGCTGGAGGCCAGGGCTGCGCGCGACCCCTACCAGTCATCGCCCTCTACGCTCTCCATGTCTATGCCGGATGGTGTCCCGCGCACCAAGCCGGGCCGGATCCCTGTCAAGCAAGTTGGCAGAGCCCCGTCAAGATCCAAGGCGACGGGCGGGGGCTAGCGGAGAAGCTGGAAGCCAAACGAGCGGAAACCAAGGCCAGAGCGGAGGCTGCCGAGCTGCTCTCAGACGACTCCGAGGAGAACCTCCCGGTTGGAGAGTTGGGACATGCTGGCCGCGGAGAAGGCGAGGGCTTGGTGGAGTAGCACCAGGGACACGACTGGTACGACAGGGAGCAGCTACGGGCCCGGGAACAGCAGGTGGTCTCGTCTGCTTTGCCTTGCAAGAGCCTTATGACAGTTTTGGAGGTGGATGCGCTGTCGACTTTTTCGGTGCGTTCGACGACGTGATCCACCAGGCAGGTTGGCATGTGCGAGGTGGTGTTCTTGGCTTACAAGATGCTACAGTATGTGTTGATGCCTGCCCTTCTCCTGGGGGGCATGGAGAACTACCTGATCCCGAGACCCGACAGTGTATCAGTGAGACTGTGGCCGGCGGGACGCCGGGCAGCCCTCCGTGGTGGATGCGGCACGGCCCTTCGGGAGGCCACGACCGGAGACAGTTACCCCGCGAGACACCGACGGGTCTACGACCTTTGGGACGTCCTGGAGCTTTTTGCTGGGAATGTCCAACTACACGGAGAAGAGGCTGTTGACTATGTCCGAGACCTTGTGGTCAGCTGGCACTTTGGCAGTTGACAGTCCAATCCATACAAGTGGCTGTTTTGGCGGGCCTTCTTCTGCTCGCGGGAGGCAGGCCTTTTATGGGACCAGGCCCTCAGCGATGGCATGGCAGGTGGTTCTTGGCTTTGCGATCCTCACCGTTGCTGCGGCGGACCCAGGGAGGTTCACGGAGGAGACACACCGCGGTCTGGAGTTGTGGGCATCCGGTCAGCTTACTCTGCGAGAACAGCTGGTACAGGCTGAGACCAGCCAAATCTTGGGCGCCCCGCTCCTCCACTCGGAAGGAGAGATGGCGCCGCCGACCCTGGCGACTGCAGCGCCAGGACATGATGTGGACCAGGACCACGTGACGGAGGAGGACCGCCGGGCGGTGCACGTCAGCATCTGGATATCCACCCCGTACTTCGGCTCCACGGTGGTCGATCTAGGCATTGGCTTCCCTGTCACTGAAGGAAGGTTGTGTGACGCGGTCAAGAGCACTACGACGGAGACCCCGGATTATGCCGAGACGATCATCCCAACGGTTCCGCAGGTGGGGCAGTGCTTTGGAAGCTGCCTTGCGATCCCGTCGTGGATCCCGGCGGTGGGCAAGACGGCGCTGGTCATGGATAACCGGCGCATTGGCGGCGAGCTCTTTTCCTTCTACCATGACGGCCCCCTGACGATGGAAGCCTTGAGAAGACAGCTACCTGAGGACGATGCATACAAGGTGGACCTGTATCTCTTTGGAAGCCTGGTGCCACTGGGCACTGGAGCGGAGCCAGACCCGGTCCAGGGCGAGATCGTCCAGGCGGTCTACGAAGGCGAGCCGTGCCACTGGGAAGATGAGCTAACCCCAGAATTGCTTTGCCGGAGGACAATCATAATGCGCATGTCGTCTACCAGAGCCCTGAGGACCAGCTTGTGTACGAGGACTTCAGTGGCGCGGACCAGCGAAGGCAGGCGCTTGCCGAGGTCCTGATGGGGTATGCCGGACAAGCCGGCGGCTAGCCTTGCCCATGCCCGGCGCTATGTTGCAAAACAGATCGCCGTGAACCCAGGACCGAGTACCACTCAGGAAGACGACCCTGAGGTCACATGCAGTGGTCTTCCTGGACTTGCGCGGTTTGGGACTATTTCCGCAATGGGTTGTTCTCCCAGGTCCTCGGCGGAGTACTTGGAGGGCATTCTTCAGGCGCCGACTGTTGAGGGATGGACAATTGTGGTTGAAGGAGGTGAGCTGCTTGGGGACGGCACCACCCTCAAGGTGAAGGACGGTGAAACGCTCAATATATTTCTGCAGGAGACCTCGGACCTCACCCCTTCCAACGACACAGACAGCGGGGATGAGGGAGATGAGAGTGATGGCTTCCATGATTCCGATGTCACAGACCCCCTGCCTGGCTCCAGCGATTGGTCTACATCGCCGCCGCCTGATGACGGCCGACCAAGAGGACCGCCGTCAATGAGCCAGCGGAGAGAAGCCGTTCCCCCAGGCGTCATGGTGACTTGAAGGATCCAGGCAGCATGGGGCCAGATGGCCACAAGCTCAGCCTGCGAGACCACGCAACCTTTGACCTCACTCGAGTGCAGCTGCCGTTGCCCCACTCGGCAAGGAACATGTGGCCCATCTTTCGACCCTGGAGTGGGGAGTGGCTGTACTGGGACCTGGAGGGGATTGACCTACACGAGGCAGCCAGGACTGAGCTCCAACGCGCAGTTCCCTGGGCAGACATTGTTGCTCGAGCTCCCCAGGGCGGACCCCAGATTCACATTTACACGGACGGGTCGGCCAATGATACAACCAGACAAAGTGGCTACTCGGCGGTGATCCTGATGAAACTTGGCGCAGCTGTTGCGATTTTCGGCGTCCTGGGTGGACAGATTCTGGGCAACCCTGATTCACCGTGGCCGCGAGATGGGCCGACGGCCCTTACAGCGGAACAGGTCGCGGTGGCGGCTGCTCTCCTCTGGGTGGTACAAGCCAAGTCCATGCTGCCATTCATTGACTGCAACATTCATGTGGATTGTCTGGCGGCGGGCCGCGCCGCTACAGGACAGTGGGCCCCAGTCGACGACCTGTCGGTGCAGATCCACAACCTGGAGCTGGCCATTCCAGAGCTCCCCGAAATACGGGTTGGAATTGAACACGTCAAGGGGCATGCTGGCGATGGATGGAACGAGTTTGCTGACGGAGTTGCAAAAAGAGCGGCCAAAGGCGCCTCCTCCTTCGCGGAACTTCCTTGAGACAAATTTGGCCTGGGTTGGATTCGAGATTGCGGCTGGGCGTACATGGGCGATCGACCTTACCAACAGGGCCCTTCAATGGTCTGAGGAACCGGGCCCGCACCGCCCTTTATCGGAAGAGCAAATGGTACCGACGATGGGCAGCCAGGTGAAGGAGTCTGCATTGGAGCCCCAGCACTTCCGGACCAGGGTCTGTACCTTTAACGTCCAGGGCCTCCGAGGCAACTACCGGTACATGGAAGAGCAATTTGAGGCGGCTGGCTTCCAGGTAGTCATGTTGCAGGAAACCAAGATGCCTGGGGGACAATGCCACAGCAGCCGGTACTACAGGCTGGCCTCCGAGGCGGAGCGGCACTGGGGATCAGCGGTGTGGCTGAGTAAGACCCATGGCATGTTGGATGTGGGCGGGCGAACCGTCCGGCCCGATGAAGCTGACCTGACGGTCATATGCTCACAACCAAGGCTTCTGGTAGTGATTGCAAAGATCGGGAAGGCAAAAGTTGGCCTCATAGCAGGCCATTGTCCTCATGCTGCTCGACCTGAGGAACGTGATGCCTTTTTGGGTCAGTTGGCGGCGAGTCTGGCCCAACTCAAGCACACGCAGGTGATCCTATGTGGAGTTGACCTCAATGGGAGGATACCGTCAGGATACCCCCATGTCAGTGGCAACCTTGAATTTCAGGACCCTGACACCACTGGGGAACTGACAGCGCAGATCCTACAGGACAATGGACTGCGGGCGCCCTCAACCTACGAGGGCATCCATGTTGGGGATTCTGCGACGTATTGCCACCACAATGGCACCGAGAGCAGGATTGACTATGTCCTTTTGGGGGGCAAAGCGACGGTGACTGGAGCACGTAGCCACGTTGCCCAGGAGATCGACAATGGGAGCCCCAACGACGACCACAAAGCGGTTTCCCTAGAAGTCCAGGGGATGCTTCAATGTGGAGGACAGCGCCCTCGCCTTCTGCGACGCAAGTATGATTTGGACAAGCTGAATTACAGTAGAGGGCCGGGTCATTGTCGCGAACGCTTGCCGGGAGTTCCAGCAGGCGACATGGGACACGCACCCGGATGAGCATTGCCGGCGAGTTGAACAACACCTAGAAGCCATGCTCCAGCAGCACTTCCCGCGCGAAGGATCGCGTGGACGAGCTACCTATATCCCTGACGTGGTGCGGGAGCTGCGACAGAAAAAGTGCCAGCTGCGTTGGCGAACCAGATGCCGCCGCGGGCTGTGGAAGGAGGCTGTGAGGCTCTCGCTTCGACGGTGGCGGCGAGGGGATAGCGAGCCAATGGGAAGGTGGCTGCGGAAGCAAAGCCTACTCTATGATCTTGTGGCTGCTGCTGTCAAGGTGACCACGTTGCGCATTCGCAAGGTCATTGCGGAGGCGAAGAACCGTTTCCTGCGGACCTTGACGGCAAACGGACCTCAAGATGTGGCCTCGATCTTGCAGCGGGCCAAAAAAGCAGGAGTTGGGGCCAGGACCAGGCAATGTGTTCAGCGGGAGCTACCTAAGTTGCTAGACCCGACAACGGGGTTGCCAACTCCCAGTGCGGCTGAACGTGATCAAGTGTGGCTGCAGTACTTTGGCGACCAGGAGGCTGGCAACCTCCTGACAACCCGGCAGTTCATCCGAGAAACTGTTGTCTCTAGGGATGAGGTGAGGGATGATTGGGAGTGGAAGTACTTGCCTAGCATCGTCGAGATCGAACAAGTCCTACGGACCACGCCGAAAGGTAAAAGTGCAGGGCTTGATGGCATCCCCAGCGATGTCTTGAGTGCCAGCCCTAGTGACTTTGCGGGCATGATCCAGCCACTGTATGTCAAGGCGTTGGTACGAGGACGACAGCCCATACAGTGGCGGGGCGGCGTTTTGTTTGAAGCTTTCAAGGGATCGGGAGCCCAGTGCGACACAGCCAGCCACAGAAGCCTCTACATCTCTAGCTTTGTCGGCAAGACCCTCCATCGTGTGATGCGCACCAAGGTCAGGGAGCAAATTGACAGTTTCCTGCACCCGCTGCACTGTGGCAGCAGACCAGGCATGCCGGTGCTGTTCCCATCCCTGTTTATAGTGGAACACCTGCGACGATGTGTGCAGCAGGGGCTGAGTACGGCGGTGATCTATGTTGACACTAGAGCCGCGTACTATCGGCTGGTGCGACAGCTGGCGACCGGCGACCTGACCGTCGACAGCTGTGTGGAGGCGCTGTTCCATCGGTTCGGGTTGGATGGAGATGATGTGGCCGAGCTACGAGACCTCATCCTCGAGGGGGGCATGCTACAGATCGCGGAGATTGCTGGCCCCATTCGAGCTGCAGTTCGCGATTTCCACCGAGACTCCTGGTTTACGTCGAGATTCACCGATGGCAGCGTTGTGTGTCGGTCCACAGCTGGCTCAAGGCCTGGGGCGTCATGGGCAGACACCATCTTTGCGGTGATCTACGCCAGGATATTGTAAAGGGTCCATGAAACAATGGAAGGGGAGGAACTGAACTACCATGGGACCCGGAGTCGGGCATCTTCGCGACGGACCTGGACGACCACTATCAGGAGGCCTTTGATACCACGTGGGCTGATGATAGCGCTTACGCGCTACAGGCGGAGGACCCGGAGCAACTGCTGACGCGGGTCACTCGAGTTGGCTCCCTCATTGTCTCGGCGTTCCGCTCTCATGGGTTGGACCCCAATTTGAAGCGCAACAAGACCAGCGCGATGATTGGAGTCAGAGGAACGGGCGCGAAAACTGTTCGCCGGACCTTCTTTGCCCATGGCAGGCCTGAGCTAGAGCTGAGCGACCTACGAGAAAGCATCCAGGTGGTGCCTCACTACAAACACCTGGGGTGTTTTGTGGACTTGGGGGCCAGGCTGCACCATGAGGTTCGACATCGTACAGCACTGGCTACGGCGGCATATGACAAGGCTCGGGATCTGCTGCTACAGAACAGGGATCTCACATTGGCGACCAGATCATCGCTCTTCCAGCGCGTTGTTGTGTCGACCTACCACAACCTGGCGATATGGGTAACCAGTGGGCGGCAATGGGAGGCCATGAGTGACGCGTTCTCTCGGCTGGTCAGACGACTACTATGTCGAGAAGTTTGCGGGGNGTTGTGTCGACCTACCACAACCTGGCGATATGGGTAACCAGTGGGCGGCAATGGGAGGCCATGAGTGACGCGTTCTCTCGGCTGGTCAGACGACTACTATGTCGAGAAGTTTGCGGGGACGACCTGCTTCGGGTGCCTCTACCACTGGCCCACTGGGCCACGGGATGCTGGACACTGGACATGTATGCCCGACGGAGCCGCATCTCCGCGCTGATCTCCTTCGCAAAGAGGGGCCCGCCCGTATTGTGGGCCATGCTCCAGAACGAGGCCACCTGGTGTGCTCAGGCTCGAGCGGACCTGAAATGGCTTGCCACTGGCGAGGAGAAGCAAGGGCCGGAGGTCGCTTCTGCGGCCTGGCCGCTTTGGTGGCAGCTGCTGCGAGAGCAGGCGGAGCGCATCAAGCGCTGTGCTCGCAAGGCCATTGAAAGGGAGTTCTGTCGGTACAAGCAGCAG